>CM062345.1:62950914-63007563 GCA_031216105.1 Dalbergia cultrata
TATTTCATCGCAAGGGGAAACTATAGGCTACCGTACCACAGGTGTTATATGCTCTCTGTCATTTGTTGGGTCTTTTATACTATAATGGAAAGGAAACTTTATACTATATACATACATGTTTAGAGAGTATTATTACACAAATATTGTGTGTCTTGACCTCTACTATTTATTTTAATTTTCAATAAAGGCAGGATAAAAATTCGTCCAAAATACTAAAAGAGGGTTAATTTATTTATTTTTAAAATTAACAAATGATTTGTAGTCGTGAATAAAAATTTTGATATATTTAAATATCTTTTTGAAGATCAAAATCCGATAAAAAAAAATCATAATCTGAATAGGGTAACCTCTAAACTAAATAAAAATTATCACTAATTTAACTTAAGCAAACACATCTTAAATGTATGTCACAATGTCCCTAGAGGGCACCTAAACAGAAATGACAACCAATTAAAAAAAAAAGTCACCATCAATTTTAATTTTGATTAGAATTAAAAAAACCTTTTTAATTTACAAAATCCCACTACACCTTAACACATCCACATAAATACGGTTATCCTAGAGTTCATTGTGCAAATTAATTTATAACTTTAATAATATTTATTTTTCCCCAAGAATATGACAATTATATATATAAAATAAAATAAAACAAGAGAACAAATTTTAGGAAAAAAAGATTTTCACTTGATAGTTATTAGTTACGCCGACGTATCATTTGATACAACAAAGAACTCAAAATTACGTTATTCTTGTAGAAAACGATTGTGTGTTGATGGATTAAAAAGATATTTAAAGAATAGGTTGATCGATTTTATTTTTGAAAAAGGATTTTTAATCAGAAAAGATTTGAAAGAGAAACATCTGCTTTTAGACAGGATTCAAGGTAGCACCAGGCTACTTAGTAAACACTTACAATTCAACAACGATAAAGGAAACCTGGCTTCTCAATCATAATTATTAATTGTTGCACGGATTAACAAAAAAAAAGATATTTGTATTTTTTTATTTCTATTGTTTTTTATTTTTAAGACATTTGATTCCCTTTAAAATCTACTAAAATCCCAAAACTCAGAAGACACACACACACAAAAAAAAAAAAACAACTACAACAATAGATAGCTCAATACTAAACCCCGCACTTAATTACTAAAGAGACTAAAAAAACCAATTATTAAAGACCTTAAACCCTAAACCCAAACATAAGATCAAGACCAAAAAAATTGATAAGGCCCGAACCCGCCAGAAGAATAAAAACCTGACGTAACAAAAAGGACCGTAACCCAAACCCCCCTTTAACCTGACAGCAACACAAATGGGAAAAAAAGCAAAAAGATAGGAGCAATTTGACAACAACTGGCACTATGAATATGCCCCACTCGACAGCGATATACCTTGCAAATATACTAGCACAGTGAAATAAAATTAAATAACTTGCAAATGTGATATAATTCACGGTCGCAAATTGTCTCGTGGTGCTTGGCTGGTACGCTGAAGGGAGGCTGGGCGGCGGCTGGTAGTGGCCTCACAAAGGACGGCGGTGGCTTCGCGGAAGCGCCGTCTGTGGTCCTCCTGCACGCAGCGCCTGCGACGCGGCTGTGGCAGTGCTGCTGATTCAGGCACAGATTCGAGATGAGGCGGCGTGGTGCATGGCTGGTGCGCGATATTGGCGGCGGTGTATAGGTGGCTGGTTGTGACGGGTGGTGTTGAGGAGGGTAATGGTGCTGGTTTGGTTATGAGAGAAGGAGGTTCAGAAGTAGTGGTGGCTGGCTATGATGGGTTAAAGGTGGCTGTGAATGGTGATGGTAGGATGGGTTCTAATGGTTGGGTGAAGGAGGAGGATAATGGTGATGATGTTGGGGTTGAGGGTGAGGTTAGCTTGGTTTTTTGCAGGTTATGCGTATGATGGTGGTGCGTCTTTCGGGCTGCCTGTGTGATGAGGTTTGTGCTGCGAGCAAGAGGCTGAGTTGTGTTTTCAGCTTTCACGGTGTGGAGGGTTCAAGGATGATGATCTGCCCCTGTATGATTGGCTGGTCTATTTTTAGTTGTACACAAAACAAGAATTAATGCAATGATTGTGAAATGATTTTGATCAATGTTCACCGGTGCAAAATGCGATTTGATTACATTTAAAACTAATGTGATTGAGATATAAAAACTATACTGATCGAAATAAAAAATAAAATAAAATTTGATTGATGCATGCTAATTTAAAGCAAACTCAATTAAAAAAAAAAAGGCTAACAAAAAGGAAAATATTTAATTATTGCTATTTTTCATTTTTCTTATATATAAAAAAGGCCTAGGTGAAATATGGTGCTGTATTTTTCTCATTCTAAACGTTTACCTCCCTACGGAAACCTGTTCTTATTTTGGTCAGAAATTCTGAACTCGTTGAAGATGGAATGCAGCCCAACTTACTTAACGCAAACCTGTTCTATATACTATTCCAAATGCTAGGTTCCATCTCTTGGGGGTAAAAAAACAGTGGCTCCATCCAATCTTCATAACTGTGCTATTTAAAATATGCAATAAAAAGATCAGGCCCAAAATAGCCCAACAAAACGGACAAAGCCAATTTTCTATGAAGATTCATTATAAGAATGATTTTGTGTTAGGCGATAGATCAGCATCTACTTATGGACAAAGGACAATGATTGGAACTTTATTTTTATTTTTGATCGGCAGTTACTGCACAGTTTTTCAAGCAATAATATTATTTTAGCATTGAATAGTGGATTAGCATTCACCTATGTTCAAAGGTTGCTGAAGCCTGATGAGTTGTTGTATGCACCATGATGTAGAGTGTAGAGGGTTAACTTTGATGCCCTAGTGACCATGTACAGCTTCGTGGCTTTGAAGATTATGTGATTGTGATTCTTAGTTAATTAATAGTTTGTTATTTAGGTTAGCCCCTTATGTTTTATTTATGTAAGTGGCTCTAAAATTGTTTGAAAGGAATTTATAACGGAGATGTATTAGCCTAGCTTATTTTTTGTTTTTTTTTCCTATTCTCCAAGCAATCCCTAATTTAATAGGTAAGAGTATAATCTATTAAGGCATCATCAGACACCTAAGCTAAGACTCCTCACAATCGTATTATTTTCATGCACATAAGTGATGAATATGAAGATCAAACCTAGAACCTCATGCTTAAAGGATTTGCGTCCCTTCCACTCAGACCAATACTTTATTAGTGTTGTAAGTAATAATTATATTCATTGCAGTAATTGATTCAGAAAATTTCGATGGTAGAGGAAAAATAATACATAAACATTACAAATTATTTTATATAAATTTTATCTTAGTATAAGGTCACATATAATATAATATTAGCAGTAAAATATATACATTCATATGTACTACTAAAAAAATTGTCAAATTATAGTGGTACATAAGCTCCCATCATTTTGTACATATAGATATGTTACTATTGCATTGTTAATGAATAAAATATTGTACAACAATAAAAAGGGAGTGACTTGCTAGGATCTCAGATGTTGTTCGAATAAGATTGCATTCAGTGGAACAATCTCCGTTAAAAAAAAAAAAATAGTTGTTTGCATGTTGCGATGACATGAATAATTCCATATCATCACTTACCAAAAAGATCCTGAATTTGGTTATTTTCAACAATATCTTGTTAATTTTAAAAAAACAATGTGCACATAATGTAATTTATTATGTTCACCGGCTCAATTTTATTTTTGATAACTAAAAGATGCTTAACTCTCAAATAAAGTGAGAAATACATGAAAACGATTCCAAAACATGAAATACATTAACATGAGAGCTCAAACCTTCTTTTTTTTTTGTGTGAGATGGTAAATGAAAATAGGGTGGTTTTCCGATCAGTAAACCCTTCCTTCCATGAACACTTTCTCGAAGTCAACCACACATCCTTCTTAATAGGCTTTCAAGGAAAGGGAGTTGAACTTGATGGAGGATTTTGTTGATCCTTTCAAGCTGAACAGGCAGTATTTTCATTTTATTATTATTATTATTATTTGAGTATGTTTTTGAACCCTTCATTTAGACTTTTAGCTTGATTGTTCTAACTTTTAGAAATATTAAAAGTACTTATGATTGAAACAACAATATTTTTACTTTGGATAAATTAACTCGCATATTATTAAGAAGCGTTTTTTTCCCTTACTTGGCATCTACTATTATCAGTGTTGAGCCGGATCGTAAATTCAGGTTGAGCAGGAATCGGCCTGCTATTCGGTTCGGGTTGAACCCTAAAACCGGCTAGGAAAGAACCAGTGAGGAACCACTTCGAACCAGCCGGGAACCGGGAAAACCGGGCAAACCAGCCCAGCCGGCCCAACCGATTATTTTTTTACGAAAAAGATGCAAAAAACATCATTTTGAGGTTTTTTTTAAAAAAAAGTCTAAAATATCATTTTTCCTAATTTTTTTCATTTTCTGGTATGAGAATTAGTAATTTAAGAGATTTGATCTATATGAATAATATTTATTTTGATTAAGAAATGAATTATACTATATTTTATAGGTTTTGTTGATGCCTAATTTAATTTTTAGTTATTTATGACATATATTTTATTTTATATTTTTATATATTTATATAAATACATATTTTATTATATACCAGTTCGACCCTCGGTTGAACCTCTGAACCCTTACTCTGACCGGTTCGATGTCCGGTCCGGCTTTCAGAACCTTGACTATTATAATATTTGAGAGTCATTTCATAGAAAATATTACAAGTGTCTTTCATATAAATTTTTAGAGTACACACGTCATTCATATAGTGATTTAGAGTCAACTTTTTTCAATATTTATGTCTACACATTTTTTACCTTAATTTACAATTAAATTATTAATTATTAATAAAATCAAATCTATTATCATTAAAGATTACATTAATCAATAAAATTAGAATCATTAAGATATATTTATGGGATTACAAATTATTAAAATTATGATTTATAGTTAAAATTAAGAATAATTAAGAATGAAAAAAAAAATACAGAATTAAGAATCATTAAAAAATGGATCAGATATAAATGTATTGAGGTGATTAAAATATTAATAGGGCCATTACAACAAAAAATCGTGTGATATGAAAAAAATAAAAAAAAGGGAATGCCTTAATTAGATCAATAAAAAATCGTGTGATATAAAAAAAAATAAAAATGGGGAATATCTTAATTAGATCAACAAAATGGTCTCATATTATTTGCCATGTGATTATGGCGTGCAGGATCTTTTAAGGGAAAATCTTTCTAATTTATTTTTTATCCAATGGTATTAGATTTGATTTTGTTATATCTATGGAATTCCTTGATCTGTCATGTAATCACAACATCGGATAAAGCAAGACGTGACCATTATTATTGCTCATTGAATCCTTATATATATTTAATCACTGATTTATGTGTAAAGTAAAAATTTATTAATTGCATTTGGATCACACTACTAATAATCAACAAGTCTAACAAACTGACAAATGGATTCATTTGATTAAAATAAAAGGTAGTAAACCAATTCGCGATTATCTATTCTAATTTGTCTGATACTTAATGAAGGATTTTATTAGACTGATCATAGAAAAGAGATGAATTTGTCTCAGAATTTTACAGAGAAATATTTTTTTTCTATCGATCTATTTCAGATTGAAATGAAAGCAAGTATTTGTTATTTCTAAAATTAAACAAAGTAAATAGTCACCTCTAAAAAGATAAGGCATCCTCTTAGAGTTGCATATTTGTAAAAATAATAAATCCAATCTTTTACTTTTTTTTTTAGAGCCAGACATTTATTTATACAATAATATATATCAATTGAAAAATATACACAATAATATATATTATATATTATATGAAAACTATATTAATATTATTATATTGTTATAATTATAGATTATAAATCTACCATCTACTATACTAATATTTCAAACTCATTTCATGGAAACTATTACACGTGTCATTCATATAGTGATTTAGGCTTCACGTGTTATTTATATAGTGATTTAGGCTCTACCTTTCTTAATCTTTATGTCTAAAGATTTTTTTAAAAACTTAATTTATAATTTACTTATTAATTATTTTTATATGAAATAAAATCAAATATTACATTCATTAAATAATCGAATATTACAATTATTAAAGATTACAATTTGCACTAAGAAAGAACTCATGTTAATATAATTACGATTTACAATTAAATTAAGAATCATTAATAGCCTTACATTATGAAGGTAATATAAAAAATTATAAACGAAATATTTCCAAAATAAATAAGCTTTAAAATTAGTAATTTTTTTCTAAAGAAAATGGGCAGTCAATTTGTTAATAAATTGCTAATTGATTGATTTTGATATGATAATAATTCAAAATTCAATTTCTACCAAATTTATTCTTAATCAAATATTTAAGAATCATTATAATACAAATATGATAATTTATTTTTAATCAAACATGATAGCAATTGATATAATACTAATATTTAAGACTCATAAAATAATAAATTTTTTATGCGTTATTCATAGAAAAATTATATCTCATCAATTCATAATCTTAATACTTAAAGTAAGTTTTTGAATTTAATTTACATTCTAATTATCAATTATTTTTCCCAATAATACCTTTATATCTTTCTACTATTAACAAAAGTAATATAAAAAATAAAAAATAACATAAACAAAATTATAATTCAATATATTATACCATAAAAATTATATATAATTATAGTATTAATGATAATAAATCTATTATATGTATGCTGCATTAGTAGTATTTGTTATTATAGATATTTATATTTTAAAGTTCAAAGTATTTTCAATTTTTTTTAATAAACCCATAAATGTCAATAGGGATTCAAATCTTCACATGGAATGATGAATGAAGACTCATAATGGGGATGTAGATGAGAATGGAGGCAAAATTCTAAATGTGGATGGGATTAGGACAAAATTTTCTAACGTCAAATTTACATTTTTTAAAATTATAATAAAAAAAATTATCTTTCTACCTATATCACTATATTATATTTTATTTTTTACAACTTGAATATTCCAATCTATTAATTCCATAATTTTTTCATACTAATATTTTTGAAAAAACACCTTTAATTATCCAACACTAAAATATTTTAAAAAAATTAAGTCCACAATTTACACTTCTTTGATAATGATACTAAATATTTATTAATTTAAAAAATTAAATAATTATATGAATTTTTTATTCAAAATAATATTATAATTGATATACTACTCTAATAATTGAGATTATATAAATTAGAATTATATTTTTTTACTAATTATTACACATTAATTATAACATATATTTTAAAATTGATATTTTAATTTATTAAAAGGATATACAAGGAAAAGACGTGTAATTGAAATCGTATAAATTAAATTTATTAATTATTTTTTAATTATAAAATATATTTTTATATTTTTATAAATTAAATATTTTAATTTAATAAAAAAATATAAACGGCTAGGGATGATAAAAAAAATTGAAAGTGGGCACATGCTGAAATTACCCACAATGGGAAAAGGAGTTGAGACATATTTTGTTTTCATAGGGACGATCAATGATGCTAAGTCCCCGTTTGTTAACAGGGATAATACACCTTCATTTTTTAATTATTTTTATTGTATTTAAATAATGTATGCTTTTTTAATTTTAATTTATATTATGTTTCATTAATAGTATTTGTTATTATGGATATTTATTTTTCAAATTATAAAAAATTTTAAAGGTTTTTGTCTTTTTGAAATTTGTTTATAAATTCCTGAATATCATGGGAATTTAAAATTCCTAAGGGAAATGTGAAATAGGGATGCGGATGAGAGGCAAAATTCTAAATTGTGACCAGAGGCGTGAGATATGTCTCCTTTCTCATGGATACTCATTGTCCACCTTATAAGTGGCTCATGATATAGTAAAATATGTATTTATTATCTTTTTTTATTCAACAATTTTAATTTTTAAAATGTACAAAATTTTCATAAAATAGGCTTTTTATTGTTAGTTATAGGTTATCTATCAAGATTTTTTTAACTTTTTAAACATGATATTCAAAATAAGATATAAAATAAAATGACATATTTATATTTTATCCGTTTATTTAATTATTTAAATGTTAACTTATTTTTAAGATAAATTTATATACTTAATTTTTAATAAGATATATTCAAATAAATTATTATTTATTTTCAATAATAATCAATAAACTATTTTTTATTATCTTTCTATGCATCACACGATTCTAACGGCCAGTGTTGAATAAGAGAAATCCATGCAATTGGTGAAGCTGGCGCAAGATCACAGTTTTAAATAGGTTATTCTGGAAGTTGACTCACACAGTATATATATTCCTTGGTTCATGCAATTCGAGTCCTTACGGCCAAACCATGGAATGTCAGGCTCTCCCATGTCTATAGAGAAATGAACGGCCACACGGATAGGATGGCGAAGGAAAGTCATAAACAAGCTACTGATTTTGTCCTTTTTCTCATTCTTTATTTAGTTTTTCATCTGCTATGTTTACTGTTGACTCGAGGGGTTGTCCCCTCATGTAATTTCATTTCTGTTTTTTGGTTACATCCTCATCATGTAGTTTCCAGTAATAATATTATATGTAAAATAAAATTACATAAGAAATACATACTACACACTTTAATTATCACCATTAAATATGAAGAGCGAATAAGATAAATAAAAACCACTCATTATATTTAATAATGATAAGATGTACAGAGTATATTTATTATATAATTTTATTATATATATAATATTACTCAGTTTCTAGTTTGCTATTGCTCTGCTTGCTATTTAACAACCAAATATATATATATACACACACCATACAACTGTCCATATTTATATTTTTTTATTATATTAAACACCTATCCACATTTTCTAATAAATTTAAAATTAAAATTTGGATTAAGAAAAAAGAATAAGATTTTTGCTAATATAATTAACACTTAAAAATTTCAAATTGTAGTATATCATATCAAACATAAGTTTTTCTAAATTGTTAATTTATTAAATACTTTTCAAAATTCTTAATAAATACGTTCAATTGTACATCTTAACAAATCTTTAAACTAAACACTTTTAATATATTTCAATGTCACATGAAAACAAATTGTTCTAGCATTGTGGCAAAATAATAACCGAAAAATATGGCTTTAAAAAAAGGTAATATTATTTATAATTTGTTTATTAAATCTTATTTATACATTACAAATTAAAACTAAATACACATAGAGGGAAAAAAATACGTTAAACCATTAAATTCTTTGTATGGTTTTCTAATCCATCCATCCTTAATAGTATCGATTTTAAATTTACAAATAACATTTATCTTTATCATGGAATGTGTTGTAAGAACTAAGAAGGAAGGCAATAAGAGCAGCTCCAACAGCTGCATTTTCTCATCCTATTTCCTTTTCATTGTCAGAAACAAATTGCAGCCAACATTGGAGCATGCGGACGATGAGAGAGAGAGAGTATGAAAGGACACTTTCTTGGGACTGGGATCCAAATCTTCTGTCCTACTTCATGTTTCATTCTCTATCCCCTTAATAAATTTTTGACACGTGTATAATAATGATATCATCCATGATTTTTTATTCAACCACTATCTTTCAACTATCCATGTTTTAGATACATAGCAAAACTTGATTTGAGGGACATGGGCAAGGGAGATAGAGTGAAGACAGGAGATTTGTATCCCTTGGGACCATCCCAACTCAGAATTTTAGTTCAATTTGTACTTTTTTTAAACATTTTACAAATGATTATAATTAAAAAATATATTATTTTATTTCATATTTCACTATATAAATATCAATCATTTTCAACTTCATTTTTCACATCTCTTCGTAAACTTCCCAACATTATTTTTCACATCTCTTAATCATTTCTAACACTTTCTAATTTTTTTTCATAATTCTACTATTCTATTCTCTCACAAACAATAGATCCAAGTCAATTTAATTTGAATCATTTTCTCAATTACTTACAAAATTTCAACCTCCCTCAAAATTTAAATATCCAAAATTCACAAGCTTCAAACTCTCAAAATGATGCGGAATTCCATGGATATCAACACCCAGAAACCCCAACACACAATTGATATGAAAATATGATTGAAAATTAAATACAATATCACAAGGGAACCACTCTATCTTGTAATTCTCTATTCAGCTTCTTGGTGTAACAAGATAAGGGAATCACTCAACCTCACTTGCATACACAAAGTTTCTAAAAGAAACTAAAGAAATTTCATTCTAGATAAGACTAAGCTCAAGTGGCTACCAAGTTTAGAGGTATTTAGACCTCTTATTTCCTAACCCTACTAGACTAAGTCCAAATTACTATACTATTAACTGGGCTTAACAAACATAAAAATAAAATAAAATAAGTCTTGAAATATTTTAAAATAAAGAAACTAATAAAATAAAATAAATAAACCAAACTTGACCCAACATTACTGGAACATATGCTTGATGCAAATTAAGCCAATAATTCAAATCTTGAAATATCCATTTTGCCCTCCTAAGCACGTATCATTCCCTCTTTCCTCAAAAAAGACTCGTCCTCGAATCTTATAGGTGTTTCTATTTGTCTTTGTTAGCACTAAATATGTTCTAGGGTCAAACACGACATCTTCAAATGCTTGCAACAAAGAGACAAAATGACATAGAAAATTTGGGGGAAATGCAATTGTAGATAGTGAAACTTCGTTGAACCATATCAGAACAAAAGTTCTAATGCCGAACAAAATACCCTACAAATCTTTCTCTTTTGGACAAAAATATTATATCTCTTCTACTTTATCACCCTGCTCATTGTTCACACTCTGATCTTGCTTTATACTCACCAATAAACCTTTTCTACATTCTTTTCACTTTTGACCTCTATTTGTTTTTCTTTTTCTAGTACTTCATACTCTAAATTCCCAAGAGAATATTGTTCAATTTTTATTTGATTAAGATATACCTCATTAGAAGATAGTGGCACCACAATATGTTCATTGTGCTCTAGGTTGTTCACATGAATTTGCAAATCCAATAAAGGCCTAGTAGCAAGAGGTTCACCATGCTCAACAATGTCAACATGTTCATTGTTATCAGCGCAATCCTTCAAAGATGGCACAATATCATTATGAATAGACTTAGAATCATCATCAGAATCAGACACAACATCACATTTCCTAACATCTAAGGTTCTTTTGATTGGGCAATCATATATATAAGGACCCAATCCCAAACACCAAAAATACATAATATCAGTATGTCTCGAAGTGGCAGTAGGAGAAGATGAATTAGAGGTACCTCTGTTACGGTGTGATTTCATATGCTTCTTCCTCATGTTATCCCGAACTCTTCTATTCCAAACAAAATTAGCTACATCAAGCTCCTCATCAAATTGTTCATGATAAGAATCATTTTGACAGTGTCGGTTCCATGGAAGAATCTTAATACTTCCCTTGGATTTAGATTGGGAGACCGCCTGTAGTCGCACTTCCATATCATCTAATCAGCTATTTATTTGCTGACATTGGCGCATAAAGAGCTTTATGGCATTTGCTCTATCAGCATTTTTACTACTCATACATATGTCAATAGCCATAACAACTTGCAAAATAATAAAAGAGACAACCGTACAAAACACTCACTCACGTGTTTCACTCAAAAGTGAACACTTGTGTTTGCACTTAATATGGCTTTTACCTCTTTTATACTCACCACTCATGCCTTTTACCACTTTGGACCCCTTATAAATGTTGCACTTCAGAAACCAAATAAGCTCAAACAAGATAAAGTTCCAAGTAATATTTAAATGACATAAGGAATAATCAAGGAAGTAGAAAGAAATAAAGGCACCAACTCAAAAGAGAGGGAGAAATAAAAAGACGTAAAAGGATAAAAGAAAATAAAAATTTGAATGACCCAAAATTAAAAAAAAGAAAAAAAATTCATAGATATATATATATATATATTTTACAAAAAATTTTTTTGGTCAAGACTCTTTTTTTTTGCAGCACCTCATATTTTCTTTTGTTTTGCACTATATCTTCTTTTTGTATTTTTTGGCTTTGCTTTGCTTCTTGCTTGTCCACTGAAGCTTCTACCCTTTTGCAATGCAAAATGAAAGAAAAAAAAAACAACGAAGACCACACAGTGTGTACAGTAATGTAACCCTTTTTTTTTTTAGAAATAGGAACAAAATGAAGAATGAAGAATGATGAAGAATAGTTAACCAATAAAAATATGAGAATGATGATAGATTTGACAAAGAAAAGTGAAAAATAGATAAATAAAAATTTATCTAATGCCTGAAACTGATACCAAATGATACGGAACCCTGTGAATATCAATACCCAAAAACCCCAACACACAATTAATATGAAAGATATGATTGAAAACTAACTAAAATATCACAAGAGAATCACTCTACCTTGTAATCCTCTATTCAGCTTCTTAATGCAACAAGATAAGAGAATCACTCTACCTTGTAATTTTCTATTCAGCTTCTTAATACAACAAGATAAGGGAATCACTCAACCTCACTTGTATACACAAAGTTTCTAAAAGAAAAAAGAGAAATTTCATTCCAGATAAGACTGAGCTCAAGTGGCTACCAAGTTTGGAGATATTTATACCTCTTATTTCCTAATCCTACTTTACTAAACCCAAATTACTACACTATTAACTAGGCTTAACAAACTTAAAAATAAAATAAAACAAATCTTGAAACATTTTAAAATAAAGAAACTAATAAAATAAAATAAATAAACTAGACTTGGCCCAACATGACTGGAACATATGCTTGATGCAAATTAAACCTATAATTCAAGTCTTGAAATATCTATTTTGCCTTCCTAAGCTCATATCATTAAATCCAAATTTTAATTTTCAAATGCTAAACTTTTTTCGAAATCAAAATCTCTCATACTTTCAAATTTTTAATTTTCAAGTCCCATCTAATTTTTAAATTCCTTCAAATTTCAATTTTTTTTTCCAAATAGTCAAAATCCATCAACATTTCAATTTCCATTTTCATTACCATTTCTAGTGCAAGTTAGAAGATCGGGATTAAGATCAGCCGGTGTTGGTGGGTCATCTAATTCATCTCCTCAAATGCCTAAAATTTCAAATTCAAGTCCATAACATTTACAATTTTCTAACTATGATGGGCTAGATGTTATCAACCTTACTGATGAGCATTTGATGATCACGACAATAGTTAATGGTGATAGGAAGAGGATGGGCTACTAATAGTGCATAACTAAATATGTCAATGAATTCTTTGGTCAGTATTGATTGATAACTCCAGTTTATGGATTTACCTTCTGATTTGGCTTAAATTGCATGCTTTGTCCTTAGTTTTCTAAGTAAAACACTTTAAAATAAGAAGAGTTGGCTTGCTTTTGTCTTTGAGCTTTTGTTAAAAATTCAATGTCATAAAGCATGATTTAATCGAGTGGAATTGCATATTATTAATCAAAATATCATTTGATGATTTTTGATAGTGGAAATTATAGGTTGCAACCTACTGTGCACATACAACATTTTATCATTTTGTTAGGTCTGGTCGTGATTTAATGTTTTTGATAGGTTGCAACCCGATGCGACCTAAACTCATTTTTAGTAATGTTTTAAATTAGCTTTTAGGGCAAAGAAATAGAGTTCGTTTTCTGCCTTTTTGAGCATATTTAATAGCAGAGAGAAAGATCTAGGTTAAGGGAAAAAGGCTAAAACTAAAGAGAGATTTATCTAGGAGATTAAAGACTAAAGACTTGGAGGAGGACTGAAACACTATTTGTTTATCTCTTCCTTTCTCTTTTGTTCTTTAATAGTCATTATGTTTCTTGAACTAGTTATTTGCCTGTTTATTGTTATGGATAGGTAAATTTGTAGCTAGAGGATTCTTTGGACCCTTTTATGGATCTTGAATATTTGTAGATTTACTTGTTTGAATATTAATTATGTTAGTTTTGATTACCCATTTCTTATTTTCATGCTTTTATATGTTGGCCACAATTTAAGTTGATGTGAGGGATTCCCTTGAACTGGCTATAGGAATAGGAATATTGGACTTTAGTTGTGGGTAATGCTTGTTCTTTACAGTTAAGTGGCTTACGTGTGAGGATTAGTCAATGGGATGGAAACATACCCACTGGTTTTCCATAGTATATGTTTGATGTTAGTTTTCAATGGGCTGATTTCACATTAATTAACAAGGATAATTAGTCTTTTAAATGAAAGAGATATGGTTAATTGACCTATACATAAGCTTTTAACTATTATTGGTATGCTAACAAAGCCAATTTATTGATGTTTATTTAAGTAATTTGTATTTCCAAGTGAAGTAGAGGATGAAAGAGGTCCCCTAGACCTTTTTAAAGTTGGTTATCTCTCATTTTTTGTCTGTGTTAGTGTTTTCTTAGTTAATTGTTCGTTATATTTACTTATTTTTTTCTCAATTCTCATTAAATCAATATTGCTTAAGCCCGAACATAGTAGTTCAGTTGATCGCTAGCATACTTCTATCCAATCTCTATGGACATGATACTTTTTCACTCACTACTGTATTACTTGGATGACTCGTTTACTTTTGGTGTTTTACCTGCTCTTGTAGGTGGCCATCATTGACCAAAAACAGAATACATGTGTATTGCGAGTAAAACAATTGTGGCTTGATTAAAAGAGGGGATGGTGTAATGAAGAAGTTAGGGTGTAGGATCAACACAGGGGCTCAACAATTCGGTGGTTGTCATGATAAAACATCTCAAAAATTACGATGTGATTCAAATAGTGACGATATCATAGAGTTAGCTCATGAACTTTATTTTACAAGGTATGAAAAGAAATGTATTTTTCACAGACACTGGAATAAATTTCGAAAGGAATAAAAATGGAGAATTCAATCAACTCCAATGAGAGGTTCTAAGAGAACAAAAATAAGCAATTGTGGAGTATACTCATCTTCATCAAATTTAGAAACACCAACAGGTGAGGATGTTGGCGTGGAGTCTCCAATCCATCCTCAAGGCACCAAATCATCAAACCGAAGAGTAAAGGAAGATCAAAAGTGTCTGCTGGTTACGATGAAGACATTGCCACATTTAAATCTGTTATAGCTAGCAGGCTATCTATCTGGGAAGATATTAAGAAAGTCAAGGAAATAGAGTTAGCAGATAAGGAAAAAGATAAGGCATTCAAGGAAAAGATAATGATGGTGAAAGAAAAGGATTTAGAGAATAAGGAAAAATAAAGGATGGTGAAGGAAAAGAAGCTAAAGGTGAAGGAAAAGGAAACATATATGTAAATACTTTATGTAGACACCTCTACTATGATTGAAAAGCAATGATATTTTCATGCTAAGCTTGTGGAAAAAATTATGGCAGTATTTTTAGTTTAAGTGTCAATTGTATTAATGGAGCATGTTGAGGAAAATGACAATGCCTTTTAAATGTAATGGTTTTAAGTTTGTAACTTTTTTTTTTATTATGTAACATTTTAGTTATGCATTTTTAATTATGTAATATGTCTATTATGCAAAACTACCCGTTGTAAAACTAGCTGTTGCAAAACTAGTCATTGCAAAACTTGCTATTATAAAAGTAGCCGTTGCAAAAGTAGTTGTTACAAAAATAGTCATTGTAAAAGCAGTCATTGCAAAACTAACTGTTGTCGGAAACAATTTATAAATATGGAGAACCACTCATCCTTATTTTCTCATAGCATCTTTCCTTTGTCTATTCAAAACCTTAAATCTCATTCGCATCCAATAACTCCTCTCAAACACCTTTTCTCCGATGACCACTACTAAAATTTCATTATTACAAATGGCTAGTAACTCTAGTCAACCTAAAAACATGTCTTTTGATGACTTGTTTGACGATGGTTTGTTTGGTGATTTAGATCAACTTGATCAAATGTCTTTGGATGAATGGATTGATAATTTTATACTTGATGATTCACATGAGTGCCAACTTGAACAACTACTTCTAGAAAGTACGGGCAAAGTTCTTCCTCCAGATCTCGTCGTAGGGCCCTAGATAAAGACCGTGGCGTAGGACGTGAAGGTCTTTTTAATGATTATTTTGCACCTAATTTGGTGTACCTTCCGTAGACATTTTGACGAAGGTTCCAAATAGGAAGGAATGTCTTTCTTCGCATAGTGGAAATCTTCTCAAATGTTGATCAATATTTCCAGCAATAGGTCGATGCACCAGGTAATAAAGGCACAATTGCTATGTGTATGTTAGCTTATGAAGTATCAGCTGATGCTATTGATGATTATGTGCGGATAGGCGAAAGCACTACAATGATTCCAAGTTGAGTCATGACAAAAACATCAGCAACTGCAAACAGATTTGGTGGAACATATCTGGCAATTCCACAATGCTCATCAAGTATAGTTTTTAGTTATATCTTATTTCAATTATATAATGTTGTTGGTCATATTTAAATTATGCATTGTTATTGCTAATTATGTTATATTTTAAAAATATATCAAAGACTCATTTTAGTTTAAAAAATATTTATTTGATTTATATATATATATATATATATATATATTAACTTTTTAAAATTTACAAAATATTCCCTTGCAATTTAATTTATTAAAATTAATTTTAAATAAAAAATTAAAAATAATTTTATATTTTTATCTAAGTTGAAAATAAATAACATAATATAAGATATTACAATAAAACATTTCATAGATATATTAATTTATTTTTAATTTAAAAAATCACATTGGGTCATAGTAGAAATTGAAGTTGGTCCCTTTTATTAAATAGAGAGAGATACTCTTTGAATAATTTTATTTTTTATGATAAATTAATTATGGGATGATAATGTAATAATAAATTTAATCAGAAGTGGAATCAAAATAGACACTATTGAAGATGGTCCGACATTGTTGAGTTGGAAAGTCAACAAGATAGACCAACCTTAATTTCACTTTTCCAACTTTTGTCTCTCATGATCCTCCTTTTCATCTTTGAACCCCCCGTACGACATACCCTCGCTCGCTCCCCCCAAACCACAAAAGGTCTCTTATTTTTCTCCTTTTGCCGGTTTAACCGATGTCAATGTCACCAAAGGAATCTTCTCACCCCATATCATATCCAATCCAGTAGACCAAGACCAAAAACTCCATCAAGTCCACCACCATGTGATCCTCGTTTCCCAGACCAATAACCACAATGACCAAAGCACCCCCACAGCCTCCGCTCCCAATCGATCCCCTTATGTCCTTTCTTGTCCATTTTATATCACTCGCCACGCCACTTACCGGTACTCTCTCTAGTTTAGTTCAGTTTAGTACTTCACTTTAGTTTAGCGCAAAACAAAACACCGCAACAACAACAACAACACCACCACCAGCGACAACAGCATCATCAAAAACCTCAAAACACTGTCGTTTCGGTGTTGGGGGGAAGAGAGAGGCGCAGAGAGAGAGAGAGAGATGGAAGGGGGGAACAGGGAGGAAGCGGAGCGTTGGCTATACACGGCGAACAAGCTGCTGAGCGCACGTGACCTGCACGGGGCCCGCTCCTTCGCCGTCCGGGCCCGCGAGTGCGACCCACGCTTCGACGCAACGGAGCTTCTGCTGGCGGTCATTGACACCCTAATGGCCGGTGATGCCCGGATCAGTGACCACCTAGACTGGTACGCCATCCTCCAGGTGCTACGCTATACCCAGAACATTGACTACATCGCCGCACAGTATCGCCGCCTCGCCGTCCTCCTCGACCCCCACCGCAACCCCTTCGCCTTCTCCGCTCACGCCTTCACTCTCATCCACGACGCATGGTCCGTCCTCTCCAACCCCACCAAGAAAGCTATCTTCGATAACGACCTCAGGCTCCTCACCGAGCCACCTCCTCCGCCTCCTCCGCCGCCGCAGCCCACGGTGGTGCCGCCTGCTCCCTCTCCTATTCTCCCTCAAGCATTCCCGATTTTGCATAACCATAACCACCAGAGTCACCACCACCAGAACAATCAGAGTCAGCACCAGTACCAACAGAATCACAAGCACCAGCACCAGCAGGTGCAGGAGCAGGAAATGTTCTCTGTGAGGAGAAACCCTAGGCCGAAGGAAGCTAGGGCGGTGGTTGAGGTGGAGGAGAGGCCGAGTCAGGACAATGTGATGACCGAGTCGACTCAGCAGACTCGGTCGGCTCGGGCGAGTGAGCCTAGTGAAACGGAAGTTGCGGGGAGTTTCTGGACGGCGTGCCCTTACTGTTATGTCATGTATGAGTATCCGAAGGTGTACGAGGAGTGTACCTTGCGGTGTCAGAGTTGCCAGAGGGGGTTTCATGCGGTGGCGATAAGGTCGCCGCCGGGTTTGACCGGCAAAGACGGTTCCTTTTGCAGTTGGGGTTTTATCCCGCTAGGTTTTTCTGGTGACTTCAAGGATATTAGTGGGTCTTCTTCTATGTGGAACCCTTTCTCTCCTTTGTTTCCTTGCCCTCTCAAAGGGGTTTCTAATAGGAGGTATCAGAAGGGTCCTTGGGTTTACTATGATGATGAGGCGGCGGCAGCGTTTGTGGAGCTTTCTGATACGACGGAGGATGATTCCGATGATGAGGATTGGCGGAGAGGGAATAAGAAGGGGAGGAAGAGGACTAGGAAGTATAGGAAGAGTTATGCTAGTGCTGGTGGTGGTGGTGATGTTGGGAGGGCAACGGTGGAGAGGCCTAGGAGAGGGGTTCGTATTAATGGTGCAGGGAATGCTGGTGTGGAGAATGGTGAGGCTGTTGATGCTGGTGGCTCTGTGGCGCCGGTTGTGGTGAGGCCGGAAGCTAGCAAGAAAGCTGCATTGGGTGGTCCGAGGAGGAGGGGTGCGGGGAACTTGGGGAAGTTGGATTTGAATGTGGAGTTTAGCAATGAGGTGGAGGAGCCTGCCCATGGAGCGGGTGAGAGGATTGGGAATCCGAGTGGGGCAGGGAATACTGAGGATAACATTGAAGGGATTGGGTTTTTTGAAGGGCTTGATGAGTTCCTCAGTAGCTTGCCTATTCTCAATGTTGTTGCTGACGATAAGGTTAAGGGTCATTAGTCTTGCAGGGGCATGCTTCTTTTTGTTGTAGATTTTTTGCTTTTGGTATGTTTGGTACTTCTCGCCCCCAAAATGATGCTATGCTTTTGTGAATTCTTATTATTGTTAGTCTTATAATAATTCGCGGCATTGCCTCCTTACTTTTATTTTGAGCTATATAAGGAGGATTACTTTATCTCATGTAGATTGTAGTTGTTCTGTTGATCAGGAAGGATACATTGCTCAGTGGAGTTTTAATCAAAGTCATGTACTCACATTCATGACCAGGAAAGCTTGGTTTGGAGTTTTGCACTTTTACTTGACCCATAACTCTAAATACTTGTATGCAGGCTAGATCTTATCCGTTCTTGTACTAACCATTCTTGTCAGCAACACCTTGTGTGCAAAACAACATGTCCCTAATGCATATAGGCGTTATGTTGTTGGTGTGTTTAGTTTGAGGGAAAAAAATGGAAGGAAAAATTCCATGCAACACATTTGGTGCAAAAACGGTTCTCTAATGCATATAGGTGTTACATTGGCGATGTGTTTAGTTTGAGGGCAAAAATGGTAGGAAAGATTATGCATGAGCTCGATGATTAACTTATTTGTTGCTGTACTAATCATGCTTGTAAGCAACACCTTGTGTGCAAAATATTTCCCTAATGCATATTAGGCATTACATTTGTGGTGTTTAGTATGAGGGGTAAAAATGGAAGGGAAAATTCCTTGCATGAGCGCCACAATTAATTATCCACGTGAAGTTCATCTGTAGAAAATTTTCTCCTATTTTAACCTCCCAACCAATACACCATTGGTGTTCAAGTTTTGTTGATTCATGCTGGTGCTGCCAATCCTACATTGTGGGATCATGATTCATGAGGCTTGGTTGTCTGTTTGTCGTGTGGTGGTGTTTCTTCTCTCGTGTCCAGCTTTGGTATTCCTGCACTTTGCTCTCTCCTTATGTAAGGAAAAGATTTTCAGAAAATACGTCATCGTATTTTAATCATCTTCCTCTGTTTAGTGTGCTAAAATGTTGTGAATAAAAAATGTTGAAAGAAAGCTCCTGAAATTCTCTCAAAAAACTTGTCTTAAGAGTATGAGTTGGCCTCTCCTCCATAAAATGATGTTTTGTCTATGTCTAGTCTTGTTTCATTTCCCTTCATGCTGGTATGTTGTTGTTGGTTTTTACCTTCCAGGCTTAAACACGGAACCAGTGTGATTTAAAAGGCAATGACTTGGGGTAGTTATAGCGTTTTAGGTGTTGGGCACAATTAACTACTACTGTACTTGTAAGTACACTCACAATTTATTAGAGAACGGCAGAAGGGTTATGGTTGGTCTGCTGGCCTCAGCTTTTCAAAATGGCAACTAATTGGTATGATTTTTTTCCTTGACTATGAGTCCAATAGCATATGCGTTTGGCATAGTTATTCTAATATTTACCTGTATACTGCTGAGTTTATAATAGGTGCTGCTGGTCTTTTCAAATTGTAGGGTATGGCTTCCTTTGCTTGTGCTTTTCTATTCCCCTCAAGAAAAGGTGGGTAATGATTTTTACGGCTTGCATTTGGTTCAGACTTTAGATGTATAGCATCTAGCCAGGTGCTTTATGAGAGTCCTTTAGCTGTTCTGAAGTGGAAATATGATTAGAACTTGTTATGCTTTCTTTCAGCACTTCAATCATACTGAGGAATCTATATGATAGTGATTGAAACAAGTGATGAACATGGATCATCAGCATATGGATTCTGAGAAAATGTCCTGCCTATGTTGACCAGTTTTGATGATACCTCAGCATTTCGCCCATAGTTGGGGTTGGTGGTTATCTTTTTCATATGAAGCATTTTTCACAGGGATCTGGTTAATCTGTTTATGCTTTATGAAGTGTTAAGCGTGTATTTCCTCCCAGTTTACTCTGATTTCTGATCGGTGTGGAGGCGTGAGTGATAAGATTGTGAATTATTCTACGTCTTTTTTTGGTCGAAAGTATTCTTCATATTGGACGTTGATTTGTTTTCTTATCTCTTCTTTTTATGGTCTCTTTTTATTTTTTGTTTTCCTTTTGGGTGGACCTGGATTTTGCTTTCTTCTGATAACGTATTCACTCGACCATTGTGAATTTGGGCCCAGTACGATGTTTGCTGTGGGTGTGGTCCAACATTCTTTTCTCTCTCTGGATAACCGTGCTTCAAATGATTTGACTACTCAACCATGAGGAGGTTGATAAAATATAAATGTGAAGGTTAATCACCGTGGATCATTTATTGGAAGCACATATATAATGAAAGTTATTGATAATGATGATAAATCCCTCACTTTTGGACTTCAACTGCCTTATCATTTTAGAGGAGTCAAATCTTGGGTTAACACCATATGTCTCATACGCTCCTTGAACTAACTAAGCTTGGTCCAAGAAAAGAAGAGAAATATTACTTTTATTCATATTTTGTGGGATACTGTATTAACACACTCACATTCATCATTGAATGAGGTGTGGGACTCAAATTAAGTGGAGTCTATATCTAATTTAAAAGTTGATGAGAGAGTGTAACCACGATAGTCGATTAAATGTGAATCAAAATAATATCACTCTAAAAAGAATGTGGTCCAAATTGGGACATCCTATAATAATTTTCCCTTGTACTATTTCGGCCCTGCTTGTATGGTCTGCCAACTTCTCTGGACCGCAAGTATTTCCATAAGTCCTATTATTACCCGACAAAATAACAAGGCCTGAACTGTTTGATATCTCCGTCTTCCCCAAAAGCCAAGAGCATGCTGAAGTTGGTTTTAAGCTATGATCTATAAAGATAAAATATGATACTGATACGTTTATCAAAAAAAAAAAAAAAATGATATTGATACAATCCAACACTATTACAGAAAAATGGTAAAATTATGAAACTTAAGATGCTGGGATAAGTATATTAATTGTATATTAAATTTATTAAATCTAAGCTGGTATTATGAACAAAATAAATTCATTTGATTCTTATTATAATCATCTTTAGAAAACAAAAAATAGTTATTAATGACATTTCATAGATAAACTAATGTGTGAAACTATTCAAATAATTAATTTTGACATATTTTAAAGTATTAAAGTATCGGTATTGATATTAAACATGATACGTCTTAGATATTACGCACAATGATATGATGAAGTATTGGTGCAACGCTGATTTTAACATATTTTGTGTGTATTGATCAAATTTGCTAAAGGATTAAAAAGAAAGAAAGAAAGAAGAGTATGACTATGACATTTGGGTGGCCCACCTAAATGTACGAGGTGAAAGTGAGTAGGATCAAACTAGTAATGTAAGGATAGTTAAAAAGGTTATAGGTTCAAACCTTGTCATTTTTAAAATTATGATATATAAAAGAGAAATGTGAACTAGGTGACATTTGCATTAGAAAGTAATCATCCTTCTGAATCCACTGCAAATGTGAATTCAATACATTGAAATGCCATAAAAATGACCCAACAAAAAGTAAAAAAAATATTCACGTTCAACCGCAGATGTGATTTCTTTTCCAACCGTAGCAATGTATATAAAAGTGTATATAAAAGGAAAAAAGTTATTTTAACTCACATTTTATAAGATACCATGTCAATATATTCATTTATTATTGGATGGGTGATAGAACCCAAACTAAGTGGGATTCATATCTAAGTTAATAGTGGATGTAAATATATCAGTATGATATCCTATAAAATGTGAGTCAAAATAACATTATAAGTAGAAAAGACGTTTAATTTCAACAAAAAGGTCTGACTGGTAATTGAGGAGTTGAACGACAAACGTTGGCCAAGAGTTCAACATTATACTGTGCCTTACGACCTATGATGATGATCTCCCCTTTATCCATCCGCCACCAGTTTATTTCCTTTTGTGGAGTGTCCATTTTTTCACCGCATCTGTATCCATGTTCCAGAACTTTCCCCAAGGTTCCTTGGCCTTGGGCAAAAGCGCAAAGAGCCAAACGAGAAAAGAGTGGGTTTTGGGAATAAAGAAAGTCAAAAGCGTAGCTTTTTGAGGGAAGGAATCACGGAGAAGTGGTGGTGGTGACTGAACTGGCAACTGTGCAAAAGATGAAACCCAATTATATTACTCCACTATTTATCCTCTTTTTAGTAACCTCAATAATTAATATCTAAGACCTTGGTTTCTCCGTCTTTCTTGGAGACAACCCAACACATGCAACCAACTTTACCTGCTTCCTTTTAACACTTTCCCAACCAAATGACTGTTTTATTCAGTTCCCAATTTTCTTTTCAATTTGAGCTCTCCAATGGCAGCTCCTGCTCCAATCTCAGTTTCTGCTGATCCCTTTGCTTCCAAGCCTCTCCCTTTGTCAAGGGTATTCTTTTCTCACATTTGTTCCTTTTTTATTTTCTCATATCTGTCCATTTTGATCTTGTGTTTGTGATTGAGCTAATTATTGTTTGGTGGCACTGGTGTGGCAGATCTTTGGTCGTATTCTGGAAACAGGGAAAATTGAGCAACCCTATTTGAGATTTTTGCCGGATTTAAGGTGAGTGCCCAACTTTCTCTGTTTCTCTGTTTTGTCGGGGTTGTTCCTAGCTAGTCTTATGTAAATGAGGTGAGAATGTGTGTCATTCTCTGAAACTTCCAATATTTAGTGTTGATGAAATTCCAAAAGAAAATAATTAGTGCAGGACTCATTTAGGGGCTGTTTGATTGAGCTTTTCTTAAGGAATAAACAGTTTTTTTTTGTTTCAATTAAGAAATATGCAAAAAAAAAAGATAATAAAAATGTAAAAAGGCCAAAATTATAGTAAAGGATATATATATATCTGAGATAAAAAGAATAACTTCCGGAAAAAAAAAATTATATAGAAGTTACATCATAGAGCAATTTTCTATACTCATACAGTAATCTTTTACAGGATTTCTTAGTTTTATTTGTAAATATTGATCTACCCAAAAAGCAGACATGAAGATGGTTACAAAGTTTGAAACTTCGAATCTCCTCTAAGCATTGAATAATTAAGTATTTTGATCCCTGGCCGATATGGGTTGCAGACTTTCAGTTTCATTTTGCTTAATAGCATAATTCAATGTTTTTCGTGTTCCGTACCCTCTTTAATTACTAATCTATGAATGAGACTGATGTTTTGTGTGATCAGACAATCATGACAGCTGCAATTCTAAGCTGTATGTATGTGCACTAAATCCAATAGTGATTGATTTAATGTATTTGTAGCTATTCCTTTGAAGTAAGAACAATCAACTGAGCTATTATCATTTTCTTGAAAATTACTTGAACCTTTTTTTAGTGTGATTTCATAAGCCTTGCTCTAATGTTTGCAGGAAAAGTCAAGGTTTTGCTTTAAAGGCTTCTATGGGGTCTCCAGGATTTACACAGCAACGAAATAAAGGCAAGCTAGAGACCTTATCTGAAGATGAAGATGGTTGTGATATATTTAATAACCTGAAAGATAGATTTTTAAGTTTTAAGAATAAATACACGTAAGCTTCGGAAAAGCCATGACTCAGACATGTTCATTGCTAATGCCTAACAAAAGGAAGAAATTTATTTATGTTGATTCTGTTTTTTGGTAGGGAAAATATTGAACAGTTTGAAAAGCTTGCCAACGCTCAAGCACCAAAGGTAATTGTTCTCTCTTTTTTTTTTTCTCTCTTCCTGCTCCCTTCTGGCTAAGCCGTTATGCCTTGTTTCTTATTCCTTTCACTCCATTTCTTCATTTGTCTAATGAAGCCTTAGCTAAAATAACTAAATAAGTATTCTTGACTAACAATTCCCAGAACAGTTCATGGTTATTGCCTGTGCAGATTCCAGGGTATGCCCCTCAAATATTTTGGGATTTCAACCAGGAGAAGCATTTGTGATTCGCAATGTTGCTAATTTGGTCCCTACCTTTGAGGTATATATCATAATATCACACTGCTATTGATTAATTTTTTGCCCGTGTTTACCAATTATTATTGTTGCTAGGATAAAAGAGATACACTGGTTGCCCCTTCTAATTCCTGTTCCCTGATGCAGAGCGGACCATCAGAAACAAATGCTGCACTAGAGTTTGCTGTAAACTCCCTTCAAGTAAGCATAGTACAGAGCGGAATCTCCAATGGTTTTATTCATTTATCCATTATCTAGTATCTTATGTAACTAATCACATTTTCTTTTGGGCAATTCTTTATTTGTTCAAAGTAAAAAATCATTTTGGTTAAAATAATGGTTGATCTCTTATGATAATTATCACTTCTATTGGAAGGATTGAATTTGAAGAGTTTTGGAAAGTGAAGCAGGAGGGTTTATTTATTGCAGCATTATTGGATTAGTTGCAAAATACTTAATGGGCATAGGGCATAGGCACATAAGAAGTCAAGCAACAACATATATTCAGTTGCACATAGCTTATAATAGATGGGGCTTTCAAGAAGTAGTTGGAGAATATTTGAGTACATAAGATTATAATGGCTTCCTAAATAGCTGGTCAGAAAATTGCAAGATTTGTACTTATTTTTGAGGAGACAAAATTATTTTCATTGCAGGTTGAGAACATCTTAGTCATTGGCCACAGCTGCTGTGGGGGTATACGTGCCCTTATGGGTATGCAAGATGATGGCAATGCAAGGTAGAATTGCTTAATTTTAGTTGTTGGCTTTCATTTTACTCTGTTTGGTTAAAATGTGAATTACATATCTCACCTTAACATTTTCTTTTCCTAGCAGCTTTATAAAAAATTGGGTTGTCATTGGGAAGAATGCAAGAATAAAAACTGAGGCTGCAGCTTCCAACCTCAGCTTTGATGCGAAATGCAGGCATTGTGAGAAGGTAATATTCTTGTTCTTAGATTTGAATGCATAATATAATCCCATCTGGATGTTGAGATTTCAAAATGTTGAACAATATGAATTGTCCCTAAATAAGGCTACATATGTTTATGTTGTTTGACAGCCCCCACACTGGATGGGCAGACTGGGGGTCCCTACTGATATTTAGACCGAAATATTCTTGAGGCCTTATCTGCAACTTTCCTAATGTGATTTTGATGAATATATAAGTTTTGATTTGTTCTTTTGTTTTTTGCATGTTATTCATCTATCTCTTCACTTTTGGACTTTTCTCGCTAAACAAGTTTGAATGTAATGGGAAATTGGGGTATTTGGGGGATTGCCAACTTGGAGGCATATGCTGATTCCCATACTGGGTTCCAAAGCTTTGAACGAACAAAATCAGGTAAGATTAGTGGACAGATGGGTCTCGTTATTTCTTTAAAACAAACCCATAGTTTGTTAACTTTCACAGTGCTGATTCCTTAGCCTGAGTGAGTTCATCTCAGGTATTCAGCACCTTTGCCCCTGTGGCAATGGCGTCTGCACTTCTTTAAACCCAATGAGTTTTCTATTTACATTGTCTTGTGTTCAAATTAACAAATTGAATGTCTCCATTACTGTTATTTTCTTATTAATTGATTTGATCTAACTGGTAGGAGTCTTGCGAGTATTAATCTACTGAGAAGTTGAGTATGTTGAGTACTCGCTAGTTTTGATGCTTTAAGTGATTTTTGTGCAGATATCAATCAATCATTCCTTATTAAACCTACTTACTTACCCGTGGATAGAAGAAAAGGTGGCGAATGGAGAACTTTCTGTTCATGGTGGTTACTACGACTTCATTGAATGTTCATTTGAGAAATGGACATTGGATTACAGGGGAACCAAACTGGAGAAAAATGGCAGGATTGCTGCCAAAGAAAAAGTTTTGTGGTGCTGAGTTTCACACCTATCTTTCCGTGGAATGTATTGGATTAATTGTCTACCATTTGTAATAGCATATCATGAATTTAAAAGCATAGGCTGAATTATGCATTTGTGTACAATTTATAAAATATTTTATCTAAGTGTTTAGAAGAGTCCCTGCCATTGCACGTGTATGTTCCCAAATAAAGTCATAAACTGCTGCGGGCATGTGAGCCAGTTGTGAAATTTTCCTTGTTCATATTCTGTTGAAGCAAGTTGGATGTTTGTTTTGCCGTTGGAAATGGTTCTATCTATCTTTTGCTGTTATCCCCTCCTTTCAAATATTGTCTAAATTATTACACTCCATAAATTCAGTGCTAAATGGCTTCCGCAAAAGATGTTCAAATCATGAGCTCCTTAACATCTCATTTCCTACCATCTCGGTGTAGTTCCTGACCACTCTTGAACTCACTGAATTTTCTTTCAGCTAAGTGGTAAAATAGTCATCTACTCTATAAAAATCATAAGCCTTCAAAGACTGTGTTTTGGTTTTCTTCATCAAACTGCTGAAATTGTATCCCATTTTACCATGTGATAGTTAACCAGTAATTATGGAAATCAAAACAACAATATTTATTTCAAATAGGACTGTTTAAGAAGGCAAATGGTGAACTGCAATAGTATGGTCAAGAGGAATAACATTTGTATGAAGTACTAATACTACATCTGACTCATTAGTTTCATTCAACTTAATAAACCACCAATTGTTTCATTAATAAGGTGTTTGGTTAGAGAGTAAAAAAAGAGGATAAATTTTTCATGGATAAACTTTATGCGTAATTTTACATATGAAACTTATTCTTGAAAATTTAATCCAACTAAACACACTATGAAAGTATGAAATTTATTTGAACTTGGCATATCTTTTATCAAATACATATTCCAATTTACTAAATAACTCCCAGTAAATGTATGTGGTTAACGAAAATATCTCTCGGTCCAGCAGAGAAGAAGTGATAGGCTGACTTACATGTGGCACAATCCGAGTTCAAAATGTTATCTAGAAAACTTGTAGTCCTGTAAAAAGGCCACAATTATTTTTGTACTTGTCCATAGAGGGGCAAATGACCTTACCTTTTTCTTGTGGTTTGTTACATACCAGCCTCATTCTGTGGATTTGATCCTCCAACAAGACAAAATATTTCATCTCCTAGTATAGTAAAACAAAAACTAGTGGCAGACAGCTCATATCATAGCTAGCTCAATTGGAACTGTCTGACATATGGTTTGATTTGATAAATAAAACCATATTTTATAATTATTGCATTGCGGTAACCAAATGTTAGATCCCTTAGTAAATTAAGGGTTTTTCGCAGAATTTGAATCTTCACTTTAAAGTGAAAGGGTTTTACTACTGAATCATTAAAAATAGAAAGTGAAATCTTTTTCGCTCTATTTATATAAGAGTGATGCACAGTAGAAAAAGATTCTTAATTCTATTATAAGTAGAATTTTCTACTAGATTAGAATGCTGGATTCTTCTTTCCTTCGTTCCCGGAAAGGAAAACATGCATAGATTGGAAGCTGGTGTTTTGTTTAGACGTTAATCATTTCTTTCGTATTTCTTGCCGCTAGCTATTCAGTTCTAGCTTTAAGAAAAATGTTAATACTCCAATGGTCCAATCAGAACTAATAAGGTGATGCAGTTGCTGAAGTTGGTTTCTTTGAGCGTTAATCATTTCCATTCACAAGACCCGAAGTCAAAACTTTATTTAAAAGGAATAAGTGTTAAATTACATAAACCAACTTACACTGTACACTCCTCCAAAGAAGCCAAACGCGAAGTTAATGCAAACATGTATAACAAAAAAATTAATAGTTATACTAATGTAGACATGATATAGATTAAGAAGTTGAATTATTGCTACTAAAAGCTTATCCTCAATAGCTGTCCATTTGTCCAAAGGTTCACTACCTCGTCTATAAAAGCCAACTTAAACCATAATCATTTTGCACAGACTATATTCATTCAGAAGCTAGTCATCTGCTAGCTGCAACCATGGCTTCTTCTGGTTTCTCATCATTCATTTTACCACTTCTGCTTCTAACCTTTTCCTCAATGACCATTGAGACAAGGATTGCAGAAGCACGTCACCTACCAAAATCAGCATTGCCACTGCCAAAAATACATGAGGTTTCCAAAGTAGAGTTGCCACCACTTCCTCTGATCCCAAAGGTTGACCTGCCACTGCCAACACCACTGCCAGAGTTGCCTCCTGTAAATCCACAGTTGCCTCCACTGCCTCAGCCAGAGTTGCCAGCTGTTCCAATCCCTGGAGTGCCATTACCAAATGTGCCAATACCAAATTTGCCAGTGCCAATACCAAATTTGCCTATACCTTGAATTCCTATGCCTTGAACTAAGCATTTGGCTCTAGTAAATTGTACTGTTCAGTGCATGCATTATTTACTTATTTATAATATGTTGTTGCCATCTGAGGGTGACTCTATTCGGGTTGCATTTGTATTTTGTACTTGTCCTTTAATTACAAGTTAGATTCAAGTTTTAGTACTTTGTTTGAGTCAGTTTCACTGCAGCATATTAATTGGTTGTGATTTGTAATGTATCAGACTTTCATATTCCAGTTCAGTCTTGAATTCCTGAAAACTGAGACTATGGATGCAGTAATTTCTTCCTGTGTAGCTGTATCAAGCTATGCTTATGTTCTTTTTAACTCCATATCTTCAGGTTGGTGAGAATTGTGGGATTCATTCATTATCTACTGGCCATGCAGGAGGAATTATATATTGTACTTTCATACTAAATATTAGTTCAAGTTCCAAATGTATGTAGGACAACATATGCTTTTCAATTAAAACCTCCCTATAATTTCAGCCTCCCAAGTATAGGTTGCCTTTTTATATATACAGCAAGACAATGAATAACTTTGACGCCGTAAATTTAAAGAACCCGCCATATATATACAGGACAGGTTATTCTGGTTTCCCAGTCGTTTCAGCATAAAAGCAC
Organism: Dalbergia cultrata; assembly: GCA_031216105.1. Lineage (NCBI taxonomy): Eukaryota > Viridiplantae > Streptophyta > Magnoliopsida > Fabales > Fabaceae > Dalbergia > Dalbergia cultrata. The sequence goes on from CM062345.1 coordinate 62,980,728, forward strand.
GACTTTTACTTGTGGACTTGTCAGCTAACCTTAAGATTGCATCTTGGGGTACAAAAGGCATGACTTTTCGGTAGTTTTCAAATTTTTATTTCCTCTAATGAATTGTTTATTGAGAATATTTCATTTGATCATGAGAATGAGACAGTTAATACCATCAATAATGGAATTCAAAACAATAATATTATTAAATATAAATTCATTCATATATTTCTACTCAATAGCTTTTGAGAGTGATTCACAATTTGATATCAAAGCCTTTATGATCATCAAGACATTTTTGTGACAGGACGTTCAGACATCTATATCCAATAATTTAAACATTTGGAAAAAGTGGTTCATGAGGATTACTTTATCTCAAATAAGATTATTTAGTATGGCACGCAGATGGTAAACAGCAATAGAAATAATCAACAGGAATGCCATTTGCATGAATGAATGATTGAATATTACATCTGGATCACTATCAGTTTCATAAAATTTACTAAATCAACAATTGTTTGTTTCACGGAAAACATGAAATTTCTTGGAATTTAAAAGATCGTTTGTCACTTATATAGCAGATTATTTCAATAAGTTGGTCCCAAAAATATATATATCTGTGGCTAAGTTTTAAAGTTCTTATCGTGCTAACTCTGAAAAATTAAAGCGACACATATTTTGTAGTGGTTTCATAAAGCTAAGGGACAGCTAGCTTTACCTTATCTCTTGTTGTCATGGTTACATTCCAGCCTCAGCATTGGATACTCGAGCATTCAACACGACAAAATGCTTTATCCCTTCATCAAGTGAAACAAAAACTAGTTTGGACTCGCATGCTTCAATCACGTGAGTGGAACCCGTAATCTATATTGGGATTCGTTGAGATATCATATCATAACAGACATTACATGCAGTATTGTATTTTGTATAGAAGCCTAGAAGGTGCATAGAGAACACTCGAGCATGCAAGTTGAACATAGATATATCACGTTATTGAGCGAGGGGCGTTGTATTATAGTTTGAAGGATAACAGATTAGTATGTCGTTTCACCTGTCCCAATTGTGCAACTAAAAGGGGTGTGAAAACTCATTTTTGTAAACACCTTTTGGACAAATTCAAAGGTTCAATGTTACTAGTTTGGTCTACATTATTCACGCAGTGATTTACATAACGCTTCTCAATGCAGTTTTCTCTAAAATAAAACTATTGTTATTTTTTAAAAAGTAATCTTTGGCTCTTCTAGACAAATAGACTTGTGGTGCAATGTCAGAGCATGCAAATGTGAACGGAGAAAGCCACTGAATGACTAATTTAGTGGTGAAGAGTTCGGATGAAAAGCTCGAGGCCTTATGTTTAAAGCTCACTATGAACAATGAAATTTTTGAAATACCCAAAAAAATGTGAAGGGAGAAAATAAGAGAAATTGGAATTCATGATAAAATTAGTTTTTTAATATATATTTTAAATTGCCTATCCATTTTTAATATAAAAAGCTATTAATGAATTTTCTAATTTAATTTTATCTTCATATTATTGATTATGTTTATTAATATAGTTAGTGAAAACATAAACAAGGTAACGATTTTAATATAAGAATAATTTTTTAACATGAGTTTAACTTTTATTATTATCAAAATAACTGGTGATGGAAGTAATAAATAATAACAGATCAAATTTAATGACCAAAAATATATGACATACACAAGATAAAATTGGAATTGGGTGCAAATTTAATAAATGTGGGCTGTGAACTATGTAGAGTGGCGTAACAAATACTAGTATTATTATTAAGGCTCGAGCGTGCGTAAAAGCTTGATTTTAATAATCCAGTTAACATTCTCAACAAGAAAGCTACCTAAAAACAATGTAGCAAACTCGAAAATGTTTACCAATCAAGATAACTCAATTTAGGAATTTCCTAATGCCTTGTCATCAAATCAGCTTCAACTAATCCCAACAATCTGAAAAGAAAACATTATCAATAAGAAAATTATGAATAAGAAGACCAACCAAAGACGAAATCAATATCTCCAAAAAGTCCTAGAGTAGATTACCTATAATGAAGCATATTGGTGGACCTTCCACATCTTCAACTCCAAGTACCACTATATAACCCCAATCCCTATGAGAGGCTTCCCATGCAAACCAAAGCAAGCAAAACTCATTCAACACATTTGCACCTCAACCTAGTTGTTCCACTTCCCAAATCTTGAGTATCTAATTAATTTGTTTTAGCCATGGCCCATCACACTTCCTTTGTCATGTCTCTCCTTATTGCTCTTTGTTTTTCAAGCATTGATTATGGCCTAGCAGCTCGCCATCTTTTGCAAACAACTACACCACCAAATTTACCTAACTTGCCATCTTTGCCAACTTTGCCACCTCTGCCATCATTCCCAAGTGTGCCTCAGGGGAATGTGCCCCCTTTGCCTACTATCCCAACTCTGCCACAACCCTCAATCCCAACCACTCTGCCACCACTTCCCAGCATCCCCAGCATGCCAAAGCTCACCTTGCCGCCACTGCCAGCAGGCTCACTTCCAAAAATGCCTACAATCCCAGCTGGGATTCCCTCCATTCCATTCCTCTCCCCACCTCCCTCACCGACTACTCCTTGAGAATGCCATAGCCTGTGTTAATCCAAAGTTGCTGTGCTGTGATCTAGCTAGCTATCAGCAACTAATTATATTTGCATTTGTGGGATTACATTATATACGTGTGCCTTTCTTGTAATTTTCATTTTGTTATATGGGGATTTAGCATTTGTATTGTTACTACTATGGGTTATTTATACACATTATAGGTGTGCTCAATTTTTTTCTTTCTTTCTTTCTTTTCCTGTAGTTTTTCCTATTTTACTACTTTGTGATATCTTAATGTCTTATGCCACTATTATTTTTTATTCTTATTAGATTTCCTACACTTTTGGATGCCAGACAAATTATATATATCGCTTTTACCAGTACTTTTTAAGTTCCATTAGTGCCACATATAATGAGGCTTCGCTGCGTAAGAGAGTGCTGAACAGAGTAACATTTTAACCGATATAGTTCAGAACTTAATATCACAGATATGTGACAAAAGATATCACAGAGCAAGAAACTAACAAAAATATGGTTGGAATTATCGGTATGCACTGTACTATAGAACCCAAAATCTCACTCTCTTGAACGTAACGCAGATTTTCTTGACTACGCTCCATCATTTAGCAATCTGAAGTCGGAAACATTAGATTGGCCAAATGCATGCTGATACTAATAAAATTCCTCGAAAAGGGCTATGAGAATTCACTCCAAACATGCATGTTGATATCAATTATATCTTAGGAATGGCCCGATAATGATGGAGATCAAGCCATCTTTCTTTGTTATTTACATCATCAAGGAAGGGATTCGGAGAGGTAAAGTAGCAGCCTAATTTAATGCAAAAGACTTGCATTTCAGGACAAGATGCCTGCACTGCATGGTTAGATTATATACCTTGAAAAGCATATCAAACCACAATTTCATTTGGCCGGAGAATCAGAATTTTACCTTAAAGAAGGCACAAGTGTAAAAGTTAGTGTAATAGAAGGGCAAACATTAATGATTGTGTCCACAGAAACGGATCCTTTTGAACTTAAAAGTGCGGCGGGATATATATCAAAACAGAACTTTGCTTAGCTGGAATGAAAATCAGGATGTGAAAAATTGAAGAAAGATAATTTGATCATGACTTACTCACCTACTCATTTGTTGTTTTGGTCAAGGTACCCCTCTGTTTAAACTAATGCAAAATTGTTCATGAAGATAGTAGGTCTTAATATTTATCAAAAGAAACTCATTCATCATGTTGAAGTTTGATTATTTAGTGAAAAGTATTTATATATTTCAGTCCATGGAGATAGTTAATTTACTATCACCATAAATGTAAAAAAAAAGAAACAAACAATTAGGTAACCAAAATGATATCAGGATAGTAAATTTGGATTCTTCTTTTTGTAGAAAAAAGGAGTCAACTAAAGGTGCTTCAAAGTAGTTCTCTATTTTATAGCCTTGGATTGTTACCTAGCATTCTGTTAAAACAGACTCTCACCATAAAAAAAAAGGATTTTTTACACTAATAAAATAAATAAATACATTAATTTCAAAAATACCAAGTTCCATATTTAATAATGGATTTATGACCGTTTGTTTATATAGAGAAAATCACTATAACTTATAACGATTTTCGATTTAAAGTCTATATAAAAAAATCGATGGACCACATGAGGGTCATTTTTAGAACTTGCATTTTGTCACTCACTAGAGAATTTTAAAGTGTTGGTGATCAATTAAAATGATGAGAAATAATCTTTACAGGCTTGACAACCTAACTCATATTGCAAAAAAGCTAGAGAAAAATGTAATTTTTTTATCCTTAAATATATAATGCTTTTCAATTTAATTTATGTAATTTAATTTATTTCTTTATGGATATTTATTTACCTCTAGTTTTTGTTAATGTTTATAATTAGATAGCAAGCAAAGTGCAGCTGCTAGAAAGATCATGTTGTCTAAGATTTCTAAGGAAGAAAGACCATGCCTCTTGTTCCCCCCTACCACAGCAAATGCAATAGGTAAAATGTTTGAGTTGTCATCCTGAACATTTGTCATTAACAAAGTGCCAGCCATATAAATAAATGTTGTCAATCAAAACAAGTTGTTTGCAATATTTGAAAGCTTCTACACATGGAGGAAATGTCCAAAACAACTGATGAAACATTACACAGCTATGATCAATAATATCACCAATAGAGTGAGGTTGAGTAATCAACTACACATATGAAGCTAACCAAATTGCATAGTTGTATAGCATCTGGAAAATTACATACAATGAAATCTCAACCTGTAGATAATTGAAATACAGTTATACCTGGCACATACAACTGTAGATCTTAAAGCCATCTCGGATGCTCATTGCAAGACTTTTCCCAGTTCCAAGCAATAGCCTTCTGTTTATCCAGTTGCACCTTCTTGTATGTTGTCCCACACCTGAAATGAGCTTCCATGCCTGCTTGCAAAACCTTTATGGATATTTTCATATTTGATTCCACCACGGGAAGCATACAGTGACACATGACATTACTATCCAATTGGTGGTGGTGTTGCGATTGTGAAGCAATGACACATGTGTACGGCCCATTATACTTCCAAATAATCCACACTTTCTCTCTTCGGCTATATGACACACGTATAGTCTAATTACACCCAGTGCCAAACTGCACACACCTCCCATGATAAATTTCATGGTCTGACTTTTGAACTTGAAACTCATAAATCTTCAGATGTTATACTTTTTAATAGCAAACATTACAACATCTTTGTCATGAAACAGTTGCCCAACATGAAACTCTCTTTGCCATTCCAATTCCAAACCTCCACCACTGCCACCAGATCCAGTACTTGCAAAATCTATTGGACGCACTGCATCTACATTAAAAAATGAACTCAAGTAGCATGTTCTGCCTCCTTCTCTTCTAGTCCTCTATTACCACCAATTAGCACTAGCATCAACTCATCCTTATCCTCATCAACACCTATATCCACTTCAGCACTATCATCAGCCCCAATACCTCCACCTAGTTAAGCCAACGGTTGTGCAACTTAGTCTCTAAGTTGTGCAAGAGTAAGATGTTCATTAAGATCTATCGACTCTTCAAAAGTTGGGGAACATTGAGACATTTCAAAGGATGGAGATCGATATGCTTCGAATACCAATGCAACCTCAAATGCTGAGTTTCTTGCATATGCTGGTTGATGAACAGATCCCCTGGAACTGTTGAAGTTACACTCCTCTTGGATGACTAACACCTCCATGATCCGAACATTTGGAAATCTATTGATTATGTCAAACATTAACCTCATCTTAGTATCATTGGTCACCTGGAATTTCTTATACTTGAGAATACTTTGCCCAAATATTAAGGGCAACTTATAAAAAAGTTTTTAAAATTTTCACATGTGGCTGCTCAAGCTGTTGCAATATTTTGCTCTTCAATTTCAAAAAATGTGATAAATAGATCAACAACAATATAAGCTGTATTTTCACTTATAAATGTGTCTCCCTCCCTTATAGTAACATACATATAATGTTTCTTTAGCCATTTTTTTTTTCTCATACAAACTAAAGAACAATATAGTAAGATGAAAATAATATAAGCAGAAACACTCAAACTTCACTCTAGCTCCCCGCAAATTACGTTTTGTAGAGAAAATGAACATGAAATCACTCCAACTTGAAGCGATTGTCAACTAAACTAGAAATTGCTAAAAGCAATTGGAAATCCCTACGAGAGCGAAGTTGGTATTTTCGAAAATAATATATATATTTTTATTTTAATAGTGCTAAAAAGCCTAAAAAAAGGTATATCTCTAGAATTGCGATACCTGTATGCATCCGTACAACACAACATGCGATACATTTTATATATTATCAACAGTTAAAACTTGATTTTTTTTCCCTTTTATTGTAAATTTTTTATTTTGTCTTTTTTTTTTCTAGCATATATCCCACGCACATGTTGAAGAAGATACATCGATATGATAAGTACAAAAACCATTTTCCAAACCTCTACCGTGAGTTTGTTTGTTTTACGCATAAAATATGCAAATTTGCTTAATTTCTAATGACTTGTTTAAATTTGATTTCTTTTCTACTGTGGCCCATTTAGTTGCCAATTATGAATCATATTAATTTATATACCATTGGTCTATATATTAAAATTAAACTAGTGTTTTACCCGTGCGATGCACGGGATTTTACATTTATAAATTTTTAAAAAATTAATAAAAAGTATATTATAAAATTGAATTGAATTATAATATATTAATTTTATATAATTTATTATGGCATTTTTTCTAAGATAAATATGTTTTATTTTTAAGATAAATAATTAAACAAAATTTTACATTTATATATCAATATGTGGGTGTATCTATTTTTTTTGTAACTTACAACTAATTTTAATTTAGCATAAATCGATATTAATCAGGTTATAACCAAATTATTACCATGTAATTTATATTTTTGTTAGCACTCGTGTAATATATGAATTTGGTATATATATGGTACACTAATTGTTACGTGTGTAATTCATACGTTTTCATTACCCATGAAAGATATATTCATCAGTACGTGTATTGTGGATTGTTTGAATTAGGAAAAAAATGTAATTATATTTTTATTATTAAAAAATGACAAAATCAATGAAATTGAATGTATATTTAATTTCAATTGATGCTAAGATTATTATTATAATTTTTGTATTTATTATAAATAATAGATATGTTTTGTATACTAAACAAATGAATTATTTTTGTGTTTAGGATAAAAATATTTTACTCTATAACCATTTACCATTTGTAATTGATCGAAAAGAATTCTCACTTCTAATTAAATCTCTCAGACATGATATTAGAATCAATATTAGATTAAAATTATATCAATTAAGAATAATATCAAAACATCGATATTAAATAACATGATGATAACAAATTGACATGTATGCAAATATCAATAATTTTTTGTTTAAAAATTAAATTACATATTAAATTTAAAGATTGAAATTGATATCGAGATTAATATTTAAGATATGAGATACATAGAAAATATCTTTAGTTTACATAGTAATTATTAGAAATCACTTATTGAAAATCAAGAGAAAGAAATATTTAAGAATTAAATTAATTTTAAAAAATATAATTAATGGAGATATGATTTTCTAATATTGCAAAAGACAGATATGATTTAATAATTAAGAATTATTTGACTGAAATGAAAAAAATTAATATTTAATGTGAATATTTATAAATTTATAAATTACTGATTGATATGACAATTAAAAGAATAAATGAAGATTTAATTAAAATAGTTAAAATCATAATTAAAAATAGATAATTGTTTAATTGATTTGATCCTTTTAAAATCAAATAAAACAAAAATTATTTAGAATTAAAGTAATATTAACAACTAATTTCATTATTAAATCAACCTAGCATATAAGATTATAAAGAAATATTTTGAATTTTTTATTTGAAATGTGGAAATGATATTCTAATTTTGTAAAAAAAGAGTATAATATTGAAGATTAAGAATCATTTAAAATAATTAGTGTGGTAATATTAAAAGATAAATATAATATTAAGGAAATGTTTAAAAATGGAAATATGATATAATTTTAAATAATATTAAATTTCAATAATGTAATTTTTAAAACTTATTTAAAACAACATATTATCATTGATTAATTTCAAACTCAAATCAATATACTATTAAATACTAAGAAAGAATACATCAAAAGTAAAAATGAATAAATTCAAAAAAAAAATATACTGAAAGAAATAATTAATCCAAAAATCAAAATCATTTGAAGCTATGGGAGCTATATAAGATTCAAAATAAAAACTTGGTTAAAATCAAATATAAATTAAAATATTAAAAAAGATTAAAATATAAATTAAAATATTATAGATTAAAAAGATTCAAAATATAAATTAAAATATTAAAAAAGAAAACAAAATAAAAACTTGATTAATGAAGAATAATAAGATTCAAATCAAATAAAAGAAAAATATTTTGAAGAAAACTACCAACAATATAATTGGAGAGCCTTAATACTATTGTAAAAGAAAAGAGACAAAATTGAACTAAAGAAAAGTATACTGACAGATCATTCTAAATTTGATTCTATTGAATTGAATATTATATATATATAAAAACTAAATAAAAAGTAAAAATAAAAAATAAAAATAGATGATTGATGAATATACCACAATGTTTTCACCAAATGGCTCCAAACAACTTGGTACACATCACCTAAACATGAAAGAAACAAAAATAAATATAAACATTAAATCAATAGGAAAAACCATAAAGAAGAGAAAAAAAAAAATAAAGGAAATAATACAAATATGCATGTGTAGATAGGATATGCAGAAGAAATGTTACCTATGCTACAATTTATATGCAATGATCAAATATGTATATATGCTAAAATTAACCATGTCAAATCTATCAAAAAAATTAAGTGCATCAAATCAATTAGAATTAAAGGAAAATTGAAAAAGGTAACAATATTAAATAATAATTAATAATACAGATAGATAAACATTTAAAAATTAAAAGGAAAAAGAATAGAAAGATGTTTTTAAACCAATGATAGATTAAGATCATACATAAATTGAGATTTGAATCATATATTAATTTTGATTAAAATAAGTAATACAAAAATGTGGTGAGATTAATTTTATATTGGTTTTATGTTTTAGCTTTTATATGTATTAAGTTTAAATATTGAAATTAAAATTAAAATTTGAAATATGATATTCATATATCGTAAAAGTGGAAATCATAAAAATAGAAATAGTAAGTACAATTAAAATTAAGAATAAAATAAATAAAAATATATTTATTTATTCTCATATTATAAATTGAATCAATTTATATTGCAAAGATCTTACTTTCAATCATATATAAAATAAGAATAAAATCATATATTAGTTGAGATTTGAATCATATACTACATTTCTTTAAAATAAAAAATTAAGAATTTAAAAAATAAAATAAAATGGTAAATGAAAGTAATTAGAATTTTGGGCAGAAAAATGAGTTAAGGAGGAATTGTCACATAGCATTTTCCTTATAAATATAAATAATTGAGATTTGAATCATATTTCAACTATTAAGATAATGGAAATTGGAATATAACAATAATGACAATCTTAATTTTTAGGATATAAATTGAAATATGATATCATAGTAATATGACATATCAAGTGACTGTAATATCAAAAGTTAGTATTAAATAAGATTGAAAAATTAATTGTGAATAAAAATAATAGAACAATTGATATTAGTTGTCCAGAAAAATAGATATTAGTTGTCCAATTTTGCTTCATAAAAATTGGAAATTATGTCAAATTCATAAGAATGATATGATTAAAGCATATATTAGATAATCAATGTTAGTAGGAAAAAATATTAAATATATCTATGGATCATATATTGATACATGTGAATCCTACATTAATTTTAGATAATAATTATTTTAAAAATGACATCAATTTGGATAATTTGTACGACTTTCTTTTAATTAAATATATAATAATTAAATAATGCACTTCATTTTAATAACCAAATTAAATTAAAGGATGAATGAAGCAGGGATTGCCACATTGGATTTCCTTATTTGGATAAACTGTGTTTTTTATTGATATATTGATTTCTACTTTGGGTACATCATAATTTTGAAAACAATGATATTTAAGCTAAATTTATTGTCTAATGTATTTTATCTATATCTCTCACTACTAACCCAATATTTTAAGGCTAAGCCAACCCATTTAGATCTCTTAATTTTTCACCCAATTTGTTTAGCCCTCATGCCAACCACGCCTTAGAATTGTTATTAGAGCTTGAGCTTCAAAATTCAGAATAAATTTTCGAACGAATAAAAAAATAATTTAAACATAGATGTTGGAACTTTTTGACAAGAACTTATTAGCTAGTGTTCAAAATGTGTTATTTTTGTAATCTACCGGGAATAAAGTAAAACCAGAAAATTGTGTGAATAGTTTGAGAATCAGTGAATACTCTTTTCAATTATATTTTAAATGAGAGAAGAGAATAGAAACTAACATTCAATTTTTTTTTCTTTTAATAGTAGCTAAGATTTGTTTGGACGTTAATAACATCAACTCAAAATTCAATCAATAAACAGATTCCAAAATTTATTTTCTCCACAGATGTTCTCAATGTTGGGCACTTGGACTAAAGAACACAATGAAGTAAACCAACAAGTTGGGAAAATAAAAAATAAAAAACAACAACAACTTTTCCCATATTTAAATTATTGAATAGTAAAAAAAGATAAAAAAAAGTTAGATATCCTACTTTTGAATCTCCAATGTTATATACTAGCCAACAACCACCAACAGAACAGAGTAGTCCAATAACATATCAAGCCGTCAAAGGAAGGTTAACTAACAAGAAGAAATCTAAAACGGACTCGGCCACTTCCCTATAAAAGGCCATGCATGCATCCACTAGTCCCTGCACACAGCACACAACCTCAAAGCAAAGCAAAAGTCCTGTGCAGTCTATTATATCACTTACTTATCACAAAGCAAAGTTAATTCTCTTTTCTGCCATGGCCTCCTACAATTGCTTCATCTTGGCATTTTTCATTGCTTTATCTTTCTCAAGCATGGAGTTTGGCCTAGCAGCTCGCCATCTTATGCAGAATTTGCCACCTTTGCCTAATATGCCTTCAATCCCAAATTTGCCTAATCTTCCACCTTTGCCTCCAATCCCATCTCTGCCAAAGCCAACACTGCCAACTACCACTCAGCCACCTCTTCCCACCTTTCCAACTGTCCCACAGGTCACTCTGCCACCATTGCCAAACATGCCCTCAATCCCCACAATTCCAGCAGCCACTTTCCCCTCCATCCCTTTCTTCTCCCCACCACCTTCACCCACCAGCCCTTGAATGATTATGCTGCTGGTTTATGTTGGATATGTCATTAAGCATTAATCTTTGCAGCTTGGTTCTTCTGGATTTCAGTGATTTGCTGCTTCTTATGTTGTTTCAGAGATATATATTATATATTCTAGATCATATTATACATTCTTCATCATTTGTTGTTTGGGAATATTCGTTGTAATTGTTTTTTGTCGTTCACTTCTTCATTTTTTTTTTTCTCTCTTCAGCCTTGTATGCATGGGATTATTGCATTTTCTGTTGATTACTTCATGTATTTGGAGACCTATTGTTATAGAATACATTCGCTTTATAATAAAAATTATTCATGATGTCTTTCATTAATATATATACATTTGCACGTTGCTTTCGAAAGTCCCGTGCTACAATCGAGATTGTATATGGCTAATTTGATTTGGTTTTTATTTTACTTACATCAACTTGAGATAATGAATATTCCTACAATTCGCCCTTTTAAACCATCTATAAAACTAGTATTTGTAACCAACAAAGATTAGACAATCTAGTGAAAGGGATCGTACCGCTCTAATCGAAGAATATTCGTGAAACTTGAAAAAAATTTTTGAATATGAGAAATTATATTTTTAGCCCAACTTGACTAAGTTACTAATGATAGAGATGATTTTTGTTTATACAAGAATAAATCTATCTGATATAATCGACCTTTTTATAGAAGAAGAAATATTAAAAACCATTTTTTAATTAATCGGAAGAGGAATATGGGCATAGGAAAGGAAAAAAAAAAGTATTTCATAACTACAACATCATATAAGAAATTAAACAAAAATCCATATACACTTCACCCAAAAAATAGGAGTAATACAAACGCAATTCTATTACATGCCATGCGAATTATAAAAAGATGAGTTTAATTTGATTACTAATAGTATAAAATGATTTTACATAATTATCTAAATTATTATCTTTTTAACATAACTTTTTAAGTAATGTGTATGAGAGTCATCTCATTTGTTGATATATCGATATATAATTATATTGGATGATATATAAAACTGTTTAACACTCAAAATATCAAAAATTAAATCCTAAAAAGAGTCGGATAAAAATTTGATTTCATCGTAAGTAAATCCACTTGCTTCTGAAAAATAGTAAAAAGAAATGATTATTTTTTATTTTTATATACTACCGGATTGATAAGCACATTTAAGTAGTGTTTTGAAAACCGGACTGGACCGGTTGAACCGAGAACCGACCTGTTGTCCGGTCCAGGTTGGACCTGAAAACTGCTTAAGAAAGAACTGGTCAAGAATCACTTTGAATTTGCCAGGGAATCGATGGCTGGGCAAGCCAAGCGAGTAAGACCAAATTGGTCAGGCAGTTTATTTTCTTATAAAAAAAGATACAAAATGGCACCATTTTGGGTTTTTTTATTTAAAAAAGCCTAAAATCTTATTTTTCCTTTTCTAGTATGAGAATTAATAACTTGAGAAATTTGATCCATATGGATAATATTTATTTTGATTAAGAGATGAATTATAGTATATTATGTGGGTTTTGTTGATACATAATTTAATTTTTAGTTATATGACATATATTTTATTTTGTATTTTTATATGTTTATATAAATATAGATTTTATTATATACCGGTTGGAGCTCCGATTGAATCGGTTGAACCTTTGAGTCCTTGCCTTGACCGATTCGATATCTCATCCGGTTTTCAGAACCTTGCATTTAAGTTCGATATAAATTTTGTTTTTTATTACTTCATTTTTGAGTTAAGTTTTAAAAAATAAAAAATAAGATTAGAAGTTATTAGATATTTTTAAGTATGCTAGTACAAATTATTGAGTTTTTTTTTTTATATTTTTAATTTCTCTCTATCAACTTCTTTAAAATAATGAGAATAACTTCTTTTAATTAGTGTATGAATGTTAATGGACTTGAAAAAATAGTTCAGTTTAAAAGCATATTGAAGATAGCCCAAAAGTAATTTTTGAGGGAATTCTCTTTTTATATATACTGGATAGCTGTATAAATAGATTTTTTTTAAAAAAAAGAAAACGTCACTTTGCTGACTAAACTCTGGTATTAATTTCTACATTATTATCTGTATATAAATTTACCACAATTTTAATTCTTGACAGGATTGCCTATAGTTAGGAGGACTTACCAAGTACTAGAAGCCCTGCATCAAGTCATTAGTGCAGAAAATTAATATAAAAGATTTTGGGAAAAAAAATGTACATAAATAATCTCCACGTGGTAGTCAAACGAGCTTATGCTACTAACTTCAACTGTGAAACGCTATTGGCTGTAAAGGGTGACATCTGGCAGCTGTGTTGAACTAGATTAGATAAACGAACTCTTGGATCAGTCCAACCCCAGAACAAATATTGAATTAAGTAACAATGAAGCACTGTATCCTGGTTTTGTTTCATACAAAGCAGGTCAGGAGTTGCCCATCCTACATTTGAATATTTGGGGTTACAATTACTTACAAGTTACAATAGCTAACCAACCACCTCATCAGTCCAACATAATAAAATGGTTTATTCAAAAACAGGAAGGTGAACTAAAAAAAACATATCTATTCTGTAAGACTTTCTTTTCAGTTTTTAGTTCTCCAAACTTGAATTGAGTTGAAAACAACATACAAGCTGGGGGCCACATCTCTCTAGCTCTATATAAGACCAAGCACTATCCTTAGGCTTCTCATACAATCTCAAAGCAAATTAATCACACACATCCCCTATTTTCACTCACTTCCAATATTCTTCTCCATTAATCTTGCAATCCATTCTTCAGCCATGGCCTCAGGAAAATCCCTTATCACAGCATTCCTTCTTGCTCTGACCTTGTCAAGCATGATGAGAATGAGCCTAGCAGCTCGCCATCTTTTGCAAACTGCTGCACCAAACTTGCCAATCATTCCCAATTTGCCAAAACCAACAGCATTGCCACCTATGCCTTCAATCCCAACATTCCCTCAGGGAAATGTTCCTCCATTGCCCACAATCCCATCATCACTGCCTCAACCATCACTCCCTAAGACCACTTTGCCTCCACTTCCCAGCTTCCCTACCATGCCAACATTCCCTCAGATGAACCTCCCTCCATTGCCAGCCACTTCACTTCCCAACTTTCCCTCAATGCCAACCACTTTCCCCTTCCTCCCATTCTTCTCCCCACCACCTTCCACCTCCAGCCCTTAAGAACTTTCACTTGTCCATTTTGCAATGTGCATGATGATGTGGCCCTCAGAATGCATGCAATAGATGTAGCTTAATTCCTTACGTTCATGTGGGAGAGTTGTATGATTGATGTTATCATTTCATTATATTTATCATTGTTGTTCGGTGTGAGAAGACAGTGTATTTTCTTTTCAGTTCACGAGTTTCTTGGTATTGCTTGTACTGTTTCTTACATTATTTATAGATTGTGGCTTGTTATACAAATACAATCATGATGTCTTCTCCTTTTAAACTATTCTAACATCCTTAGTTTGCCCTTTTAATTATATTAACATTATTGAGGAGAATATTTCACTCGAGCCCGTGGGTTCTCAACGTACACTTTGGTTTGGCTCAGGTATTTGTTCTCTGAACCAGGTAATAATTAAGAGTAACTCCCAAAGAAAAAGTCGCAAAGCAATTCTGTTTTTGTTTTTTCAATCAGCAAAGAAAGAAGTGAACATTTGAAAACGAGGAATTAAGAACTACTAATCATCAACTCTGGTGTTTCTTCTCATAAAAGTGACCAGTCAATTAGATTGACAATTATGGTGCTCAAAAAGTGTCATAATAACAATGCATAAAGCTATATTTACAAGAAATGCATTTGAGTACACTAATCGAGAATATAGATTCATTATTAAGGCCGTAGCTTTAGCTAGCCTATTTGCAATCAATTCAGTGCTTCCTAGCTTCCTAACAGATATGGGAACACACCTTGAGTAATAAGTGACTAAAAGGGTAGTGAAATGTAGACACTGCCAACCATGAAGAGGAAGGTAAATAAATCTGTGACAGTAAAGGGGCCAACCTATTACTTTATCTACAATGCCAAGCTGCCATCTATCAACAACCACTTAGATCTAGTGGAGCCAGGTTCATTATATTCTCTATGTGGTCGTTGAATTAAACAAGTGTATCAAAGTGAAATTGGACCAAGCATGAGTCATGTGATTCTTCTATCCAAAATGTAAGTACGACTACAAACAAAGAACCACCAACATTCATTATGGAAAGAATGAACAAGAGTAATATATGTTGGCGAAGCTACATAATCTTGACAAAACTTAAAAAAAGAAGAAAAAAGCTGCATATTCTAGGCTAGGTGCCACTTTCTTCAACATATTGATTTCTGTTTGTTTTGGAAAGTAATGCGCGTGATACTTTTGAGTATTGAATTTACAGTAGTTATTCCGTGATTTGAAACGAAATTTTGATGCTAACAACTGAAAATATGAATAAAGTCCTAGCTTTGGGGTACCATCATGTTATTCTCAATGAAAACTCTAGCGGTCACTGATATTGGACTCACTATGTCCATTACACACGACAGCTATCAACAATGTTAAACTGCTTTACTTTGGAAGACTAGTGGGAGCTGCGACCTAAAAGAATGCAGCATATTATACTCTGCATTGGCCAGAGCAATGTTAAGTTTCACAAGATATAGGTGACTATCACTTTTTCTCGGACGTGAACCCTAAGGCAGGAAAGAGAATTATGTAAATAGTTTATGGATTATGGCACTTTCCTGTTGATATCAGCAATATTCGTTTATGTAAGATAACAATTTTGCTTGTGACATTAATAATGGAACTATGTTAGATAACAAATGTACAAGGCAAAGCATTGAACCATAATGTTGATTAAGGTAAGTAAACTGTAGGGGAAAGCATTCTAATCATCCTCATACGTCATAACAATTGCATTAACATCAAGCAGAATGTAACCATATACCCAAAGTCAAAACCAGAGACCCGTGTTTGGAAATAATCATCTCCATGCAAGTTGAACATCAAGAGAAAAAGATGGCTAACTGCTAAAGATAGAACACCAATAAGAGAGGCATGAATCTTGTCAGTTTTCCATCTATGTCTGACTTACCAATGCAACACACCAACATTTGATGCCATTTAAAAACAATGTCGATGAGGTGTACCTATATATGAATTGTTAACTACTTCCAAGCCCGGGGGACTATAAAAACCCAAAGGGCAGGTCCTTGTGTCATCGTAGCAATTCGTCTTACCCTTCGCAACATCCACTTTTCCCTACTGATTGACTTCAACCGTATACTCAAATGGCCTCCTCCCGTTTATTTCTCTTTGCTTTCTTCATTGCATTGTCACTTTTGAGCATTGCCAAGGTCCATGCCAGTAGAAAACTTCTGGCACCAACATTGCCTGATTTGGGAAACCTTCCTGGCCTGAAATTTCCTCCATTGCCCCCAGTAACGGAGTGGTTGCCTCCACCAATTGTCACAATTCCGGATATCCCCTCGATTCCCACAATTCCATCCTTCTCCCCACCAGTCACCAATACCATTCCTTGAGGCTTCGCAGCAAATTCATGTAGCATTATCTAGGTTGCATTGCATGTATGCACAGTACAATAAAGGTTCACGCACGAGCCTTCTCATCATGTTCATTATTTCCCTTTTTGTTATCCTTCAATGGGTGAATATGCCATTTCATTATTTCCTCGTTTGTTATCCTTCAATGGATGAATATGCTATGTAACGCCTTGTTATGAAGTATCATGTGTTTTCCCTTTTTTGTATAGAATGTTTGTCGCATCTATGCAAGAACTATTACTACTTTATCCCCCAAAATTACTAGCAATCACGAGTGGCTATTGAGCAGCTAATGTTTGCTATTACATGTTCTTGGAGGGGGCAACCATGGAAAATGAATTCGGGTCAATCAATAATTCACATTCATACTTAATCTAAGCAAATCCAAAGTTAATCAGTACTTAGTTAATCTATACAATAATCTACTAACTACTATACCAAGTATAGGCCAATAGCGATGGAGGCAATTCTCAAGAACATAGATAGAACGACACAAAATCTATGGTTAACACATGCTTCTGGAGAAAATTTAGTTGGCATAAGCCACAAAATTCTAGCTTCATAAAATATTAAGTCATTCAAACTGACCTGACAGATGAATCAACATTCAACAAAACTGAATCAATAAAACTGGCGGTCTCGAATACAATAGAACATTCAAAAAGTATTCTAGCTAGCTTCATATTTAGGGTGTATTCTAGCTAGCTTCATATTTAGGGTCCACTGTGACCATGTGATATGCTATAACCAAAGCAAAAATGAAGATGCCGAGATAGCTGGCAATAAATCCCAAGGCTTGATCATCAATCATCTTGAACTTCCTGGAGCAGGCAAGAAGAAGGTAAAAGGAAGTAAGCACACACAACATCAAATACAGAATCAATACCATAATCTCAAATATCCAGATATCAAATCCCCATTCTCGCTGAATCAAAGTCCACAAACAAACAAATACAATACCTCTTATGCAAAGAAAGTAAGCATCAAACAAACTGGGTCTTCAAGAAAACAATTAAGTACTAATGTATTATGCCCCTTTACAAAATTTTCATCATCACAAACAGAATAATTTTAGTGATAATAAATATATACATTATTGAACTCTCTGTAAACATGATTCACAAAAACAATCTCATACCCTGTGACAGAAGAGTCATAATACTAAAAATTTTGCCATCATATTTCCAAACCATCAATTTCAAATTTCCAAAACCTAGGTAACTCCTCTATCAAACAATGCACACATTTGTCCAAAATCACCCACCCATGAAGCCCTTTCACATTGCATACAAATTACAATCCAATACATAAGCTAAAAATGCTGTAACAAGCACGGATTGCTTTATGGTCACTAAAAAGAACTCCCCACCACATGAAACTAAATGTGGATCATTGGATCTAAATTCCAAACAGATCATTCGAAGCGAAAGGCGATTGAAACTGAACAGAAGGAAAAGGAAAAAACACAAAAATTAAAAACTGATTTTCCAAATACACGAACCATTGACAATCAGAATGGATCCAAAATGCAACCTTACTCCTGCCATTTTTTTCCCCCAAAAAAAAGGAAAAAAAAAAAAGAGCATTTCAATCAGGGATAAATGACGAAAGTTCAATACCGAAACAAAAAGATGAAGGAATGCAAAGAATGAAACTAAAGAATACAGAATTTGACCTTTTTTGCGACGCTGGGGCGGTGGGAGATGCTTCTGAATTTGGGATCGGAGTTAGGAATTAACGTACAAATCTCTTCAATTAAAAGCCAGAGTTGATTGAGTAGTTGACCTCGACCTTGATGAGAAAGACGAGCTTCTTTAAACGCCGTCGTTTTTGGGCTGAGGTTTTAAAATGTAGAAGGGATCACTGTATAGAACAAAAAATGGACGTCAATGTGGCTGCTGGGATTCGAGCCCAGGTCTCCACGGCCACAACGTGGAATTCTTACCACTAAACTACAGCCACTGGTGGTAAAGGACTTTGAACTGTAAATATAGATTCATATTATTTAAGAGAAAATAATTCATGCTGTGTAAATATAAGATACAAGAAGACGATTCCTCCTTCGATTTACTACTATTTTATGTTGGGTTTTTTTTTTATTATTATTTTTATCAATAAGGAGGTAACATTGATAGAGACAGACAAGGATAAGACTGGAAGTGGTGAAAGAAGTGGGGGATTAATTAAGTCATGGGCCACTAAATATGTATTTTGGTTCAACTATTAATAATAAAACATTTTGGATAGAATCTAAATATTTTTTCTAAACTCCATTTAATTGAGTGTGGCCCTCACCCAAATAGTTTTCATAAAATAATGGAAGTTGTATACTACTATACTATGACCACAAGTGCCACAGTTATATGATCCGACAATAAATACTCTACACTTTGTACACGTCAATAGTTTTTCTACTTTATATCAGTCTTCCATTTCTTTGATTGCTTATGGAAGCAGCTCTCTCTAGAGATGCGATGCAATGAAATGAAATGCAAAAGTGCTCTGAAGAATTTGGACACGTTTGGTCTGCATGCATTATTTTTATTTTATTTCAGGTAAAGGGATGACCATGCATTTTCTGTCTCAGTTTGTCCTTATTCTAATTCAGGTAAGTTTAACATTATTTTCTCTCCATCAGCTCGTTTGTCATCAGGGAGGCCAAAGCCAGCCTACACAATTCGAAGTGATTGCCTTTCCTACTGTTTTGTCAACTTCTCTTTCATGTTGAGTTAGCTAGCTAGTAACTATTTGAAAAGCTTTTTCATTCCTATACTAAGTCAGCTCTCAACTATTGCTTCGTGATGATTAATGGGAGTTCTTCTATGATCTTCTAGTTTTGAAGTGGGATTTGGTTTTTCTGTTACTGGGTTCTTTTGCAGGTATCTCGTCTTGAAATATATATATATATATATATATATTATGGGACTAGGACACTCCACACTTGCTACTACATTGGATTTTACTACATAAAGATGACTGACTTTTCAACTCTTGATTGCAGTTTTGGAGTTGCTGCTGCTGCTACTCCAATCGCTTGCTCTGCAGTGCTGAATTGTCTGGGTGGTGAGTTTGCTTTGAAGCCCCTATTGTGATTATGTATGTGGTTAAATTTGCTCCTGTGATATCGTTCATTGCAGTTTCTTCCCTGGTTACTAGAATTTGATATGTTGTGCGGACCACATGTATGAATTGTCGTGCAAAATTCTGAATCATCATATCCAGTTGAGATTTAGATGAGATATTGGTCCACTTTTAGACTATCTGTTTGCAGTCTTCTGGATTTCAGTATCTCTATCTTTGTTGCAGGCAGCTGCTTGTGAGTAGAAATGGGAAGTTGCAATGAAGGAAAAATAAAGTTCAGCATTGATACAGGTGGCACGTTCACTGATGTCTATGCTGAAATTGCTGGACAACCCAATGGTCAAGTCTTGAAACTCCGATCCGTTGATCCAGCTAACTATGATGATGCACCAGTTGAAGGAACTAGGAGGATCCTTGAAGAGCAAACCGGGGAACATATTCCTAGGAACTCAAAGATACCTATTGACAAGATAGAGCGGATTCGGATGGGTATAACTGTGGCAACAAATGCACTTTTAGAGAGAAAAGGAGAAAGAATTGCTGTGTGTGTTACTGGGGGCTTTCGTGATCTTCTTTGCATTGAAAAACAAGCTCGTCCCAACATATTTGACCTCACTGTTACAAGACCATCAAATCTTTATGAGGAGGTGATAGAGGTTGATGAAAGAATTCAACTAGTCCATGAGAAGGAGGAAGATTCGAAGAAATCATCTGAAATTCTAGTTAAGGGAATATCAGGTGATCTTGTTAGAATAGTGAAGCAGCCCAACGAAGAAGAACTGAAGCCATTGTTGGTAGCATTGTAAGAGAAAGGAATCAGCTGTTTGGCTGTTGTATTGATGCATTCTTACACTTATCCACCGCATGAAGTGATTGAAGGAAAGTTGGCTGAGAGTTTGGGTTTTAGACAAGTTTCCTTGTCATCAGCATTGACTCCAAAGGTTAGAGCTGTTCCAAGGGGTCTAACAGCTACTGTGGATGCTTACTTGAGTCCAGTTATTAAAGATTACTTGTCAGGATTCATATCAAAATTTGATGAGACTCATGGAAAGGTGAATATGCTGTTTATGCAATCAGATGGAGGGCTTGCACCAGAAAGTAGATTTTCAGGACACAAAGCAGTTTTGTCAGGCCCTGCTGGTGGAGTTGTGGGTTACTCACAAACACTTTTTGGGATTGAAACAAACAAGCCCTCGATGGGTTTTGATATGGGCGGCACATCTACTGATGTAAGCCGTTATGCTGGACAATATGAACAGGTCCTTGAAACTCAGATTGCTGGGGTCATAATACAAGCACCTCAACTTGGCAGAAACACTGTTGCTGCTGGTGCTGGATCTACGTTGAAGTTTCAGTTTGGTACTTTCCGGGTAGGACCAGAATCAGTTGGTGCACAACCTGGTCCTGTGTGTTATAGGAAGGGTGGAGAGTTGGCAGTTTCAGATGCCAACTTAATCTTAGGATATATTATCCCTGATCATTTTCCATGCAATTTTTGTCCAAATGAGGATCAACCTCTAGACGTGAATGCAGCTAGAGAGGAATTTCGGAAACTTGCTGAGCAAATAAATTCCTATAGAAGGAACCAGGATTCATCTGCAAAGGACATGACTATTGAAGGGATTGCACAGGGATTTATTGATGTTGCTAATGAAACAATGTGTCGTCCAATTAGACAACTGACTGAGATGAAGGGATATCAGACAAGGAACCGTGCCTTGCTTGCTTTGGTGGTGCTGGACCACAGCATGCTTGTGCTATTGCAAGGGCACTAGGCATGAAAGAGATATTGATTCACAAGTTTTGTGGGATCTTATGTGCATATGGAATGGGACTCGCCGATGTTGTGCAAGACGTGCAAGAGCCATATTCTGCTGTGTATGGTACTGATTCTCTCTTGAAGGTGTCCCAAAGAGAATCTGTGTTAGTAAAAGAGGTAAAACAGAAGTTGCAACAACAAGGATTCAAGGAGGAAAACATTATGGCGCAGACATAATTAAATTTGACGTATGAAGGGATAGATACATCAGTCATGGTAAAACAAAGACTTGAAGATAGAAAGGCTAGTGATTATGCTTCAAAGTTTGTGAAGCTGTTTCGGCATGAATATGGATTTAATCTACGGAACAGGAATATCCTCATCTCTGTTGTCAGAGTCCGCTGTATAGGAGTCACCAACATATTGAAACCTCAGGCTTTGGCAGCTGCATCTGGCAGTCCTAAAGTTGAAGGTCATTGTCGGGTTTACTTTGGAAGGTGGCGTGATACACCTCTTTACAAACTTGAAAATCTTGGATATGGGCATGTTATGCAAGGACCTGCAATCATCATGAATGGAAATAGTACAGTCATAGGAGACCCAAACCGTAGAGCTATAATCACCAAAGATGGTAACATCAAAATTGAAATTGACTCACCGCTAAGCACTGTGAAGTTGGCAGACAAGGTTGCAGAAAGTTCAGCTCTCAATTTTCAATGCACAGATTTATGGGAATAGCTGAGCAGATGGGAAGAACCCTGCGAAGAACTTCCATATCAACAAATATAAAGGAAAGGCTAGATTTCTCTTGTGCACTCTTTGGTCCTGATGAGGGATTGGTTGCCAATGCCCCTCATCTACCTGCACGCCTGGGAGCTATGTCCACGACTGTTGGTTGGCACCTTAAGTAATGGGGTGACAATTTGAATGAAGGAGACGTGTTGCTGACCAACCATCCATATGCTGGAGGTAGCCATCTCCCTAACATGACTGTGATTACACCTATTTTCCACAATAGGAAGCTTGTATTTTTTGTATAAATTAATTTTCCTTTGTCCGTTACTTAGACTATTAGGATATCATTCATCAAAAAAAAAAAAAAAAAACTCCTTAGCGTATCTGCTAAACCAACACAATTGAATAATGCCATTGCAAGCGTAAATCGCCATTACACAGAATAACAAAAGAACCAAGGAAACCAAGCCTTTTATTTATAGCGCTATTATATGTATCACAATAGCACCAGGGGGAGGGAACACAGACATGCACCACACTTGGCACACGCAGTTCTCCTAAGGCGAATATTCAAAACAATGAAACAAACAAGACACACGAACACAAAGACAAACAAACTAGTCACACAACACTAGGGAGAAGCCAACCATGCAACACTGGAGATCATTCAGTGAATGCTAGCTCCAAGATCTCCATTCAACCCCACCATTGGTGTACCGCAACTCCTTCATCCCTCAGCCTTCCATAGAAGGCCAGACACTCCCAATATGCTCTGCCACTCTTCTTTCTCTTCCCCTTCTGCCACCATTCGTTTTTACACTCTAAGAAGAGTTCATTAACCAAGCACACTGTCCCTTTCTTTACCAGCTCCTCCACCACTTCTGCTTCTGCCTTCATTACAACATACTCTTCCTCCTTCACATGCTTAGATAACCAAGCAGAAACATCGGTATGAGGCACATCCCCATCTTCCGGTGCAGCCATGATGCTATGAATCTCAAATTTTGTATTCTTCTTTGGGTAGTTCTGCTTGAACCATTGTATCACTCCCTTGTTTTCTTCAGGCAAGCCTACACCGATGAAGAGTCTTCGGCTGTAGCCTTCAAGAGAATCACCCAACAAGTCAGGTAGGTACTTGAAACTCCTCATGTAATTCAATTTGGTTAGAGCCTCTCTTGGTGGCTCAAGGAGTACATCTTCAAGACCCTTCAACACCATTGTCTTGGCTTCAATTGCCAACTGACAAAGCTTTCTCTTTGGGGAAGAATCCACCACCAACTTATTATTGGCAGGGCCAGTTTTCCTCAATGCAACAATGATCGAATCGTATCGCTTAACGTACACAACTCTATAATTAGCTTGTTCTCTGAATGCAGAATTTGATGGATTAGTGCCCAATGGAAGAGCCACAATGCCATCAACTTTCAAAATGCGATCAACAAACTCGGCATCTTCAGAGCTAGAGGTGAACACAAAGTCATAAGACTCATCAGGGAACAAGCTCTTCATCTCCAAATCGGAGTCCATGACCACGTCAACCTCATTGCTATTTAACGAAACAACACCTCCAAGGCCATTGAAGGAGCTCAGAATGAGAGCCTTATCATCCTTCTTGAATAGGCCTTCATCAGCCAAATCACGGATAACCGAGTTCAATATCTCCACACTGACATACCCGGATGCAGTTTCTTCGATTTCAGAATGAAATGAGCTCGAACTTGAAGGGAACCCCTTGATGACAGTTCCCAAGAAAGGCAAAGCCGCAAGAACAATAGCCAAAAACAAGGACCGTGACAGAATGCGCAAAACCTGAGCATCGGGGATCTTGATCACAAGAACGGTATCGGGATTCAAAGCAATTGTTCCACCGTTCAAATGCATCCTCATCTTGCTCCCGTTCTTCTTCTTAGCTTTCCATACACGACCCAGCTCCATATTCATTCACTCTCCCCTTGGAAATTCTAGCCCAAAACGAGGGAGAGACCCTTTTCGAGATTGGCACAATTGGCCGAAACTAAGACCGACCCAGACGCAGAAAAGTGAAGATGATTGCGAAAACGAAGAGAAAGAAAGCCAACAAGTGAGAAAGGTGGGAGCTTTAGCGACTGCAAAACCTGGCGGCGGTGTGGTTTCCACCCAGGAGAGCTACACGGTTGCTTCGCATTCTGCACCAAAGGAGCATCAACTGTCTCACCCTCTCCACCTCCATTGCGAGGCTTTCCAGATCGGTAGCTTTATCTCACCCAGTTGTTGCCATCTGAAAGCTGAAGGCACAAACCAAAATAAAGGAATTAGAAGAACAGGAAGAAAATGATGATGATGATGATGATGATGATGATGATGATGGACGTCTGTGAATTTGTTAGTGAATGGGAAATGGGGTGACAAGGAAAGCGAAAGAGAGATGGCAGTTTTTGTACTTAAAAAAGAAGGGGATGGGGTGTGAGAGGCTATGATGAGCTGGGTGTTGTCGTTTGTAAGGTACTATGTCCATGTTTAGGACTTTGATGGCAGGGTGGTGGGGTGTTGTGTTACAGTTAAGCTCACAACCACTTCAGCGTAGGATGGGTTAAATTTAGGATTCATGAGGTTGGATCTGATCACGCCGCAAAAATTACCAGATCACTGAGCTTGTTTTGACCGTCGATTTTAATTCTTTTTTTTTCATCTTTTATCCATTTAACTGTTTTTTCTTCTTTTGGTTTTATAACTTTTCCTAACAAATTTGTAGCCCAAGATTTAACATGACGTTGTCTTTTTTCTATTGTTTGTCTCACCGACATTTTTTTCTCCTTTCTCAGGTATTAATCTAAGAGGATGTCTTGAGAAACAGAACCCAGCAGGGTAGTCGCTTCCTTCGAGTCTCTAGCCATGGAAGGGGAGGTGTGTGGTTCAGCTGCCTTGTGGGGCCCGTCACGTTGAACTCCCTCATCAAGTATCTGCATGCGTACATTGTTTTTCTCCTGAGGGGAAATCCGCACTCTCAGAGAGAACGAAAATATCTATTTATGTACCTATCTATATCTTCTATACACTGAATAAAACAGTAGTTTTCAAAGCCAGCTCAACATACATGAGCCAAGCATCGATGATTTTACTCTATAAAAATATTAAAAGAAACTTGTTTTTCATTTTTAAATGGGTATTTTGTAAATTTCATATTATATAAACCATGTGTGCTACCATAATAGGTGCTTAGTACACCAATTTTCGGTAGGACAAAATTTTCCTCCTCCATATTATTCAGTCTATATAAATCTCAAGTGCTTCAATTTATATGAATTGTTTGAGTCTGAATATTGTTTTATTATAAAAATTAATATTGCTACTATTTAACCACTTTTTTAAATAATAAATATTAATTATCTATTGTTTTTATGATAATGATATTTCGTCTTTGTATATAGTAATTTCATATATAATTTAATTACAATTACAACGTCATAAGTTTTTTTTTGTGCTTTATATTTCTATTTTAATTTACATTCAAATAATTCTTAATGTATTTGTAGTTGAAATTTTTTTAGGATTTATTTTAGGTGACAAAATATTCAAATATTAAAATAAAAATTAAGATGACATTTTTGTGTGTTTTATTGTTTGGTGTGTCTTGTCTTAGCACATGACAAATATAAATAGTGATATGATATCTAATTTTAAATAAACATTAAAATTGTTTTTATTCATTATTTTGTATTGTATCATATTGAAATATTTATGAATAATAATCTATTTAAACTACAAAATAAAAGAAAAAATTGGACTAAATTGAAATTTTGATAAATGCAAGGAACATAAATTAAGTTTTACATAAATATTTTTCTCTTTTCATAAATGAATAACAACCAATATACGAAAATGTTGTCAATTGCGTATCAATTAGAGTCAGTGGATTTTTTTAAAAATTTGTTTTTTGAACCACTTTGAATAACAACAAGTATACAAAAATGTTGTCAATTTCATATCAAGTAGAGCCAGTGGAACCTTTTTTTTAAAAAAATTGTTTTTTGAACTACTTTGAGCCCTCATATAAAATGTATTATCATGTCAATCACATTCATAAAGAAAAATTATTTTAAAAGTTAGCTACAATAAAATTGAGGAATGGATCCTCTTAAATGTAAATTCCACATTTATAAATATCATGTGGGAACTTATTTAATTGATTATAGTTTTTTTGGGACTTAAGTTGGTGCCAACCATTTCAATCAATGA
>CM062345.1:63008063-63026414 GCA_031216105.1 Dalbergia cultrata
ACATCATTAGACTTGGGAAAGAGAATCTAATTACCGGCATTTCTTCAGGTGGTTGTTGTAATCTGCAAATGCTTGTATGTAGTTCATACTTTTCAAGTAACTGCTGCACCCTACAAACAGCAGAAAGGAGAAAAAAGAATGAGGATATAATTTTTGTTTCCCCCAGCTATTTTGCCTTTTAATCCACGCAAGATGATCATATAAGAACAATATAAATAAAGTTAGTACTAACATATATTTCCACCACTACGTACAGAATGAAAATGGTTAGACACTCCCACCGAAGTTTTCATGTTGAAACGACAATGAGATTTATATTTTTTCTAGTTTGTAATTAATTGAAACTTCATAGATTATAATGTTGCGTTAGATGAATAAAGACACCAGACAAAATACAATTAGAAATAATGTATCTCAGAAAAAATATTGCTACAAGGATAATTTTGATACTAAAATTAGTTTTTCACAAAAATCACAAGAAGGGTATTTGATAGAACTCAAAATAGCCAAATGTAAGGCAAGGGCAACAGATATTTGTACAAAAAAGTAAAGGTATCTAAAAAAAAAGGTAAAATATCACCTTATATGGTTTGGTAATGTGTGAAGAAGATAGATAAGTAGTAGCACCAATAAGAAGGATAAATCAAATTGAGGGTAGTCTAATGAGTAAAGGCAAAGGAAGTGTTAGGGACCCAAAGTACAGCAAGGTCTATTACAGGAGGAATAAGGATGGGCTTATTGGACCGGATCAGGCCTAGTAGCCAGTAGGTACTGCAGAATAAAGCAACGAATAAGTTGCCATTAGTTAGAGAACGGTTAAGGGAAGAGGAATTTTGGAGGGAAGGTCGGTTAGTTAGTTAGCTTAGTATAAATAGATGTGAATAAGGGTTGTTTTGTATGCGATCATTTTTGTATTCATTCTCAAATTTGGGGATAAACTCCCTCTGCTAGGGTTTTGTAATCTTCCTTTCTCATTGCTGATTTACCGAGAGTGTTGCAATAAAGATTACCATTTCTCTTACCTGTGGTGTAGCTTTATCAACTAGTATCAGATTCCTTGTGAATCTTAAGGGATTTTGAGCTTCCATGGCTGTAAAAACAGACAAGAAGCTTGAAGCAATGGATGATTTGATCAACGTGATGTAGATGCAACATGAAAAAAGGCACATGAACATGACAAACATTGTAGCATCAATGATGGAGATCTCCGCTACTCTAAAGTCTCTGATGGCACGATTTGATGTGATTGAGAAACGTTTGGATTGTAAGCCTTCTCCTGTATGTGATCAAAGACAGGAACAACATCGTGATGAAAACTTGCAAGGTTTTCAAGATCATAATGCGCGTATGCAGTGGGACCAATGACTTTCGGGAAATGATGGTGAGAATTCCTTCAACCACGGCGTGCGCCACCGGTGTGAGGAGAGGTACTTCTAGGTGCGTGGTGTTCCTGAAACTCGATGGTTATTTGTTGCCAAGGTTGCTTTGGAAGGGAAAGCTCTCATTTGGTTCCGTTGGTGGGAGAATGTGGCGATTGATCCTTGTTGGTGGCAATTTTGTGATGGCGTTATAATCGGAATTGGCGCAAAATCCGTTTGAATTGTTAGCCAATATGAAACAGGATGGTTTGGTAAAGGAATATAGGGAGCAATATGAGCTTCACTCCAACAGAATCACCGGTTCACGCTATTTGATAGGGCTTTTTCTCAGTGGCTTCTGCATGGAGGTATGTGATAAATTAACGCTCCATTCCTTCAATTCTCTAGATGAACTCATGACCAAGGCAGAGTTGGTGGAAAGTAGAAATCATATGCAGAAGTTTCCATCCAAGAACTAGCCACGATCAAATGGTGGATTTGGTATGGTGAATCAAGGGAAACTACCTTATCTTCCTCCCACCATAACTCAGGCTGACGAGGGGAGGGCTCATTGAAGCCTGAGGCACCTCTCTGATGACGAGTACCATGATGGGAGAGCTAAAGGTCTATGCTTCTTCTACAACGACCATTTCACTTCACACCATGTTTGCAATAGCAAAAGGTTGAAGTTCATGATTACGGAAAAGGAAACTAAGGATGATTGGCATGATGCTCCGAAAGAGTTGAATGAGGAGCATCATCCCTTACACCTATCATTGAAGTCGATGGCAAGTCAAGGAAGCTAGTGGCACGTTCGAGCTAGGGATACAATACAGGGCCATGGCATTTGAGTCCTTATTAACCCTAGGGCTTCTCATAATTTTGTCGATCCTGATTTTGCAAAAAAGGCCGCACTTCCGATCAAATCTGATTCACATATTGTAGTGCATGTCACTACGAGAGACCAAAAACCTGGGGCTAGTAAGTGTAAGGCAATGATTGTTCAATTTCCCAACTTAGTTGTTACATAAGAATTTTATGTGTTTCAGTTAGATGAGTCAGAATTGGTGCTGGGGTTGGCATGGTTGGACACATTCAGAGAGACTCAAACTGACTTTGGTAAAAATTAGTTCAAGATCAACATGGGAGACCACTGGGCAGTGTTGCAAAGGGATCTAGAAATTTGCTTTAGTGGGATGGCATTGAGGAATGGTCTTAAGGAGCAAGAGGAAGAACGTTGTGGTTATGCAGTGCAAGCTGAAATCATTATTCGTGAGAAATAAAATCCCCAGTTTGCGCCCTTACCAATATCCTCATTACCAAAAGAATGAAATTGAACGCTTGGTTCAAGAAATGTTGAGTGTTGGCATCATTCACCCTAGTGTTAATCCATTCGGAATCACATAATCCTTGTCAAGAAGAAAGATGGGAGTTGGAGCTTTTGCATTGACTATCAGACGTTGAATAGGATAACTATTCCCAATAAATTTCCAATACCGGTGATTCATGAGTTGTTGGATGAGTTGGCAGGTGCCGCTATTTTCTCTAAAATTCATTTGAAATCTGGGTAACACCAAATATGGATGGTTGAGGAAGACATTGGCAAGATGGCATCTCGTACACATGAGGGCCATTACAAGTTTTTGGTTATATCGTTTGGACACGAATGCGCCTTCCATCTTTCAAGCCATCATAAATGACATTTTACACCCCTTTCTTTGGAAGTTCATATTAGCTTTCTTTGGCAACATTCTTATTTATAGCAAAGATGAGTTAGAACATGCCAAGCACCTCTCAACTGTATTCACGTTACTGCTACAGAACCAACTTGTGTTAAATAAGAAAAAAATGTGATTTTACTGTCCAGCAAATGGAATATCTTGGCTACAATGTTTTCGCAGATGGGGTTGCGGCTGACCCTTGCAAAACTAAAGCTATGAGGTCTTGGCTAGTCCCTAAGGATGTGAAAGCATTGAGGAGTTTTTGGGGCTTAGCGGGTACTATAGGCGGTTCGTTCAGGAAAGTGGCAGCATTGCAAGACCATTTATATATAGACCTTACTAAGAAGGACTTTTTTTGCTGGAATGATGACACTCAATAAGCATTTGATACATTGAAGGCTACTATGGCAGATCTTTCATTGAAGGCTACTATGGCAGATCTTTCGATCTTAGCCTTTTTGGATTTCTCCCAACCATTTGTGACTGAGGCTGATGCTTAAAACTGAGGGTTGGGGCAGTTTTGTCACGGGGGCAGGCCTATTGCCTATCTTACAAGGCTTTGTCTAAGAGAGCACGAGTTGAATCGGCTTATGAGAGAAAGCTGATGGTCGTGGTGTTGGCTGCCCAAAAATGGTGCCATGATCTTCTTGGCTGATACTTTATCATCATGACCGATCAACAGTCTTAAGTTTCTCACGAACCAATGATTGTTGGACGACACTTTATGCTAATTTTTGCTATGTCCCCATGTTGCTCTTTTTCATTTTACTTGACTGTAACTTTCGCTTCCAGCTCCCTTGATTTGGTTGAGCATTTATTTATTTATCAAAACTAAAAAAAAAATTATACAAAAGAAATTGAGTTCTGTACGTGAAAAAAAATTTACTTTGGTGAAAGCATGAAAAATGGTGGGGCTATGGGCAATGGGAGTGGCCAGCTATGGTTACACTAAAAGTGGTGAAGTAATGAGAATGAAGAGGGTGATGGTGCATCTAGTGTGCATTTGTAATGCCTCGAGTATACGTGTCTTTAGACAAGTTCTGTATGGCCTCAGGGTCCCCTAAGACCCATCTGTGTTGTCGAAAGGGCCTAGATGTATATGAGACCTTTTTTATGCATAACCTGATGTTGTCACCGCTATAGCGGTCTAGAACCGCCCTAGCTGTCACAGGGATGGGTTGGCAAGTCTAGGCACCCTATCCACTACTATAGCGGTCCCTTGTTGATGCGCGTGTGAGGGTGGGGCGCCTTGACCACTATAGCGGTCTAGGACATCGCTTCATGTAAATGACATCCTACCCCTTTAAGTACTCCAAACTCGGCACTTCACCCCATTTCTCTAAATCCTTAGCTCTCCAAACACATTCCCACTCTCTTCCACTCAATTCCACTCCAACTCCTTCTCCTCAAAACTCAAAGGTAAGAGATTTTGTGGGTTTTGTTATCTTTTTCCTCCCCATCTGAAGTCCTAGAGTATGGTTTTTGTTATTCTTCATTATTGTTGTCAAATGGGAGTGCTTCTTGTTAGAGCTAGATTATATTAGAGTCAACTAGAGATTGTTATAGGTTAATCTAGAGTTTTGTGGTTGTTATGAAAGATATTGGTGTCATCCTCGCTCCACAGAGCCTAGCTAGTTGGTGTTGATACAATTCATTTCTCCTTTTTAGATGCGTGGGTTTGAATCCTATGATCTCTATGTTAATTATTAGAGCTATTTTCTTTGAACGGTGGCCTAAATGCATTATTTAGAGGCAATTTCAAAGAAATTAGATATTTATTATTGATTTTGTCAAGATATGAAACTATGATTTTCAAAAGCATGAAAGATATGTTTTAAAGAGACTCACGGAACCATTATTGCTAAAATGATTTTATGAAGAGCCTGATTATGAATATGATTATGTTTAAAGATTTTATGACTAGCATAATGATTTCCATAATATTATTTTTTACATGATAGAACTTTAATTTCAGAGTAGAGCATAGTATAGAGTTTTAGAGAAAATGCTTAATTTTCTGATTTTGAAACTAAACGGTAGTTATAGAGAAATGAATAGTAAGTTAACGGCTAAAGTGATTGTTAACCTTGGAACTAAGTTGTCCCCTAAGGACAATCTCACCCCAAAGCAAAGATGGAACCTAGTTAAGTGTCCAATTTGGGTTCTTAAGGAACCATTGAGATAAGAGAATTTGTTATGTCATTGTTATTATGCATAACCAGAGAATTTATTGTCATTTATTGTGTATAACCAGAGATTATTATTTCTCTATTAGAATATTGATATTTATGATTAAGAGAAAGTTATAGTCTGAATTAATATGTATATAAATATGAAAATATTTTAGAGTTTGTTTTATGATTATTATTATTATGACTTTATGCATTCCTTGTGGTTGTCCTATGAAGGGGGTTACGGGTGAGAATTTACTTACTGAGTTTTAAATGAAACTCACCTTTCTCCCTTTCTCCCATTACAGATATAATAGCTGCTACAGGTCTTTCTTAGCTAGCTCCCCCCATCAGTAAAGAGATTTCACTTTGAGGTGAAGTGCCTTTGTATTTTGATATAGAGTGCTCTAGTGTCATGGTAGGCAAGATCTTGGACCATAGAGATTTTGTTGCATGTGGCACCATGAGATAGATTATTTTGTCATTACATGATTATAGTTTTCATGATTTATTTTGTATAGAAAGCAACTTAATATATGTTTTGTATTATAGTTGATTATGAAATGATTATTTATGATGATTTTGTTTAAGAGACAAAGAGCTTTATATTAGGGATAAATCAATGTTTTAAAAATGGATTTTATGATTTAAATTAGAGATGAAATAATGGTTTGAAATGGTTTTATGATGTAAAATGTACATATAGAGTGGCTCAGCAATCACGAGACTTATGTGGGAATAAGATTCCTCACATGCCGGTCATGCTCCCAAGTCGAGTCATGATAGGCTGACAGCATTATAATTAATGGGTGTATTAATACTCAATACTAGTTTGAGCCACAAATTGCTATTTTATATAAATTAAACAATTTAGATAAATGAGTTGTACGGTGTATTTAATGTATGAAGTACACCATAATATTGACCAAACTTTTTTGCAACGGTAAATATAGACAAGGACTTAGATTTGAATTTTTTTTATAATGTAAGGACCTAGTTGTACATTTTTTAATTATAGAGATTAAATTGAAAATTGAGTGAAATTATAGGGATGAATAAAAAAATTAAACCTTGATTTTAATATCCCCAAATTTTGGACTCTCTCCTTACCACCTTACCCCAACATATAGCTAAGAAATTCTTATGTACTCTTAGAGTAAGATAAAGTATTTGCTCTATTTCATTTATCAATTGATAAATCAGCTATTATATTAAAAATATAAGGGAAGTATGAGACAGTAATGACCCATAAAATTAATGTATCAATTAATAAATAGATTAAGGTGTTTTCTCTTACTTTCGATGTACCTAAGTATTTCTCAACATATAGCTATATAATTCTAGGTTAAGAAAAAGAGGTGTACACATAGCTATATATATTCTAGGGCAGGAAAAAGAGGTGTATTAACTTGAAAAAAATTTATGTGGCCTAAACCAAAAATATTTTTGAAGATTTGCCACTAGGTTTAGCTCAATATGAGTTCAAATTATAAAGAAGACCAAGTAAAACTTGAACTTCATATTCAAAGTTAAGGTGCCTTGTGACTTTCTCATTATATTGCCTTTGGTTTTATTTAGATGGCAACTATATTTATCATTTTTTATAGGGATTCGAGAAGACAATGATAACAACGAAGTGACAAATTCAGGCCTCGTAACGTATTTTACTGGCACTTACCAGTGTTTCGAGTTACTATATATATATATATATATATATAGTCCCCCCATAAACATTATTATTTATTTTTTATTATTAAGCTTCTTATGCATCTTTGTAACTCATATTCTTTAGAAAATTAACATTGCAAAGAGCTGAGATGATACTTAAGCAAACTTCCCCTTGAGCCTGTTATATAAACATATATTATTTGTTAACTTCAACGTATTCATCAACTACCTAAAGTATTAACCTGTTATTAAGGATTAAAGTCGGTTACTTGAGGTCGTTGAGAGTGTAACGAAACGGATCTCAGCATGACCTTACAAGCAACAAGACAAAAACCTAAGGGAGTTTTAGGCATCAAAATAAATATGAAATCTTCTGCAGTATTACATAAAATAAATCAAAGAAAGTAGAATCTGCAATCATGAAGAATTTTGTTATTTTATTTAATAAGCCTAGGAGGCAATTAAGTTATTCACTAATCAATATGCCCCTCCTTTCTTTCTTTTTTTTCCCATAATTATATAGCGCTAAACTCTCGAAGATAGTAGCGAAAAGGTACAAACCAAAATCAAGAAATCGACATGGGTACAGAAACACAAACCCAAATCACAAGAGAAAGTCACATGAACTGGTAGAAGCAATACATCAAAACAAGAAAATACTCCTTCAACATCGGACATGCCAGCCAACTCCTTAACTCCTCAATTCCCATTCCTATGTCCACTATTTAACTAGTGATAGAATTTCTCACAATAATAGTAATATTCATATATAGGGCACTATCAGGGTAGTGAAAATTAGTTGGAAACACATGAGCAATGCATTTAAACACTTAAGAAGATTCACTAGATATTATAGATTATAATATAAGAAGATATAAATTAGGGATTGGAGTAAAACCTTGAGTTAGGGTATTCGAAGAGCTTGCCATTATCGGAAAAGACAGTGATAGCAATCTCAGCATCACAAAGAGTTGAAAGCTCCTGAGCCTTCTTGAAAAGCCCTCTCCTCCTCTTACTAAAGGTAACCTGCCTCGCTGCAATGTTGTCTATCTTTTTTAGTTCTATCTTCGGTTTCGTCATTAATTAATCTCCTGAACCAATAAATATAAGCCAAAATTAACTAACTTGTTTTTGTACCTGAGAACAAAGAGAAAATCATATATATGCAAGCATATATTAAGTGGAATTAAAGGACCACGTATGGATCTCTCTTGAAATGAAAAATAATGTAATGCCTGTATTCTCCATAAAATAACAAAAGCCAACAACTCTTAATTAGATTAAACCAGTGTTACAGAAATCATTCTTCTTCTTTTTCTGGCCATGAAAAAAAGAATTAATATTGGGAAACCTTATGAAATCAAAACACCTAGTTATGGAAGGTTGTGGATGTGCATGAACTAGCTAGCTAGAAGGAAAAGAGGTCAATTTCTGAGGGATATATATAATAAAAACGAGTGGTTTCTCAGAGGATATAAAGCAGACTGTACCTAGAAAGAACAAGAAAAGGAGCGAGAGAGAGAGAGAGCTGAAACCTTACCAGAAGATACCAGTGATGGAAACATACGTAAGGGGTATAAGTGGGGTGTGATTGGGGGAGGAACACAGGCCACAAGTGATCAGCATTGGTACATTCGAGCTCCCTCTTTCAGCAAATTGGGAGCATGCCATTGGGAGAGACAAAGATTACAGAATGTCCGTCCATAATAATTTAGATATATGTATATATACATACATATATATTGAGAAAATAAAAGTCAGGCCTGTCACAACCAAGTGGCTGTGTAGGTATCTTTGGGAGAGAAAGGGGATTGGCCAGAAGATTCAGCTTCCTCTTTGAGCCCCTCTTAAGTCTTAACTTTACTTGTCTTTTTCTTTTTCAAAAACCTTTTTGTAGGCTGTGAGGTCGATCTCCACAGTTCACTTTATTAGTTCCGTACCAGTGGTTACTCCCTTTAACCTCAGAAATGGTTGGATACATATAATTTTAGAGACAATATTGCATTATTCTGTATGCACAACTTTAATACGATACAGAATAATTTTATTTAAGGTAGAATCATGAGTTTCACTAAATTTATTTAAGATAGAATCATGGTCCTAAAAACATGTATGTGTCTATGTCTAAATTTGAATTTTTTATTTTTGTGTGGATATAAGAATTATCCACTGTTTTACTGCCTATTATTTACTCATATAATAAAAAGTGGGATTTATCGACTTTATTCAAGGGACAGAGGTCACTTATATCCCAATTTTATTCCACCAATCACTTCATGTCATGACAAAAATAAACATTTAAAGGAATTTAAAAATTTAAAACAAATATTAAATATATAGTTTAAATTTTACGTGACAAAAAAGCATATAAATTAAATGAGACAGAAAAGGGACATAAGTTAAAAAAGTGATATCCTTCCTTTTTCAAGATACTTGTTTATTTATGAGTCCTATAAATTTTATTATAAGTGTGTTCAAATATTAAGTGTTAGATTCGTGTCTATAAAAAAAAACTTTAACCCTTCTCTTTTCTCTTTTCAGTTTTTTCTTAAAGTTTTCTTTTTTTACAAAATCAATAATGTGTTAATACAAGTGGAAGTCATGACACAAATCCCTTAAACATGTGGTATTTGATACGTTATGAGATTTGTGAGAGTGGGTATTATTATTTCTTTTTGTCTAATGTCATTTCCATATAGATTTACCTCTTTTTAATATCCTAAAATACCTTTCTTCTCTTTCATAATTAATAATTTGTTGTTACTTCAATATTATTCCAAGTCATTATTGTTAATAATCCATTTTAGTTCATTATCAAAAGATTAAAAAGTGTTGTCTACGATTATAAGTTATTTTTACGTTTCAAATTATGTATTTGATTATAATTTATATATTTTGGTTTAAATACTTTAACTCTTAAAAATTATGTACATATAATTGGACCTTACAGCATCGATTTTTAACTTGTTAATTCCTGAATAAAATAGCTTTTAAAATATTAATTTTTAATTCCTAAAAAAAAATTAGAGGAGTGCCCATGTGCACTGTAGCTTTCCTATTGATATAAGTGTTAAGCCAAAAGTTTTTGTGAATAAACAGATAAGAAGTTTCACCACATTATTGTTTCTATAGGTTGTTCCTTTGGCATACCATATGCAGACCCACAACACTAGGTGGTTATATTGACCTTCCGTCGCATATGGGCTAGCTACTTGGGTTATAGGTATTGAAAAAATATGTAAAACAATATATCAAAATTGTGATGTGACATTATTCATAACCAGAAAACTATTATCTAAACTTGGTATTTACATGTTTAAATCCAATGTGGTTTAGAAAGTTACTGGTGAAAAAATTAGCTCAGATACTGGAAATCAGATTTATTAATACTTATTTTATAATATCTCCGATTGAAGTGATTTGTGGTTCAAAATTAATTTTATTTGCAATAATTTAATTACACGCAAAAACTTTGGAAAAAAATTCAATTAAATATTTCTATATAAATAATTGCTATAATCTTAATTTGACCCATATAGGTAATATTAATTTGTGAGTGGTTATTGTTTGATGTTTGTTTTAAATATTTATACGTGTATATTGGGTTGATAATCTCATATAATAATTTAAAGATTTGTGTTCAGTCATGACTGAAAATTTTCTTAAATACTGAAAAATTCTTCGAAGGCTCGTGCTGTATTGTCTTTTATAAGCTCAAAATTCATGACTCAATTCAATAATCTATTGTTGTTAAATGAACTAGATTATAGAAAGAAAGAAATAACTAATGATCATTATAAGCATTATGAATAAATCTTCATTTACGTCATTCACATTTCATTAAAAAGTTTCAATTTGGTCTAAAGTTTGTTTGTTTAATTTATTTTCAAAATGTGAACGATATTCGAATTATGAAGAGAAGTTTAACACCTTATGTTTTATTGTGATTCTTGTCATGATAATTTGATATTAGATATTTTGCTTCAGTTTTTTAACATTGTAGTTTGACCTATACATCATTTTTTTTCCTATTTATAATTTGAATTTCATCTATCAAAAGAGAAAGATTGAAATATTTTGAAAACATTGAAGACATAAATAAAAAAATTATGACTAAATAGAAACATTGATAAAATTTGAGAGGCATAAATAAATTAAAGTTTTGCACTATCCTTTATTATAGATGAACAACAACAAATATACAAAATAGTTGTCCACTACATATCAAGTGGAATTAGTGATTTTTTTAATGACTTTGATAGTATATCAAAAAAAGAGATAAAGACTTCATATGAGAGGTGTTATCGATCATGTCAATCACATTTGTAAAGAAAAGTTATTTCGAATGTAATTTACAACAAAATTATAGCTCTTTTGTTATTTTGTAGAAGACTTATGCACTTGATTGTTACAAGATCACATTTTTTTAAGTATTTGTTACCTTTCTCTATTTTTAAATTTTACCAATATTATATATGTGTGTGTGTGTGGAGTATTTGTGTATATGTAATTTTTTTGTAACAAATGTGCATTAATAATTTATTAGTACATTGCTGGACATTTCCATGCCCACCAAGGTACATGTTTTATATAGATATTTAATCATGAATTATTATTTTTAAAAAAAGTATTGCTTAAAAAGGAAATGAGAATTGAAAGAAAAAAAAAAGTGTTGAAAGAGGATAATTTTAAGGCTAAAATTAAATAGGAAGAAAAGTTCGACAACAAAATATAGTTATTATACCAGTCATCTTTATTATTGCATATATATATGCATTATAAAAATAATGGAAAAAATCTAGAAGACCCCCTTCAATTTTTGGCTGATGTGCATTTTAGTTCTATTACTTTAAAAATATGTAAAATAATTCTTAAACCTTTTATACATGCATATTACTACAATTATTTGATTATGAGCGTTCATTATTTGATGGAAAATTATATCTGTGGATTTTACAATCTCATTAGGGAACCTCATGTGTTTAGAAAAAGGATAAAAGCAAATATAGATAAAAAAAAATTCAAGGATTTCTTTAGACTTTTCACCTCAGAAAATAAACACCTATATTAACATAATGTAATAATATGCACGTGCCAAAAAGTTTAAGAGCCATTTTACACCTTTTCAAATAATAAAATCAAATTACATATGAGTTAAAATTAAAGGGAACTTTCTAGACTTTTCCCTAAAACAACATTCTAAGCGTAGTGAAGCACGAGTATACTGCTAGTATATATGTGTGTGATAGGTGTTTTGAAAACATTTGTTTTTTCTTGCCCTAATAAAGAAAAACTGTAACGAACTCGACCTAGGGTGCATTGTTTTAAATTTTAAAAGACTAAATATTTAAAATGGTCTTATGAAAATATATGGAAGATAAATTAGTTTTTCAAAATTTAAAACGTCTTGTGTTAGTTCCCCATATATTAATAAAGGGGACAAATTGACCTTTTGGTTATGTCTATGCAGTGTTTTTTAATTACATAGACATATAAAAGGATCAATTTATCCTTATTTTTTGTATGTGAATGATAAATATTGGGCTTTAAAATTCTGAGGGACTAATTTGTCCCTAATATATTGTAATTTTAGGCATTTAATCTTTTTAAAAAGGATACTATGACTTAAATTTTATATATAACTGAAAAAAATGTAAATTGAATTACTTTAGAAGTTACTCTTTTCTAGCTTTCAAGATAAAGTGAAAACAATTTTTTTTTTGTTTAATTTTTATTATTTTATTTTAAAAAATTATTCAAATATGAAGGAAATGATTTTTTGAAAAGATATTCTTGTCAAGGTTCTGAAAATCGAACTGGATATCAAACCGGTCAGGGCAAGGATTTAGAGGTAGGCTTGGCAATGGGGAGGGGGAGACGCGAGTATCCGCCAGGATCCTCAGGCTCGGATCCCCGCGGTCGGGGATTTTTGTCCCTGCGGGGACAGGGACAAGGGCAAAACTCCCCCTACGGAGAGTTTGGGGACGAGGACGGGGATTATACCCCCCACCCCTCGAGGTCCCCGCCTCGAAGGGTAATTTCGTAATTTCCAGTATAAAGTATATTTTTATATTTTTATTAATATTTTTCAAAGAAAAATGTCAGCCTTGCATTCCCACAACCCTAATTTTTCGCTCTTAGCCCCCTGCCTCCCTTAGACCTTCACCCTCACGGCCTCACTTGCCCCCTTCAGCCATTCCCATTTTACATACACACACACACACACACACATTCACGACCCCTCCAGCCCTCCTTCAAGCTCAGTCCCTCAGACCCTTACCCTCACTTGACCATTTCCCATTTCACCCACACACACACACACACTTGCTACACACACCCTCACCCTCACTAACTCACTCGCACCACCATCGTCAGCGGCGATGAAGCTCAGAGCAGGGGACGAGCTCCGAAGCGCGAACCGCGACAACTCCAAATGGCGACAGCTCCAAACGGCGACAGCTCCAACCGGCGACGAGCTCCGAATGGCGATGAGCTCAGAAGTGGTGAGCTGAAGCGCAAACCGACGACAGCTCCAAACGACAACTTAGGCAGCGTTTCATCCATTCACGAGCTCGGCCTAGCTCAGATCTTTCTTCTCTCCTTCAAAACGCAACGTCATCCATTCTTATTTCTCAGTCTTGGGTCAGTGTTTTCTGTTTGGTAGATGAAATAGATCTGATTATTATTGAATATGGTTAATGTTGGTTTTAGAAATAGATCTGATAGATAGATCTATGATATGCTTATCTATGATAAATTTGAATATGCTTACTGCTTGGTTTGTGATATGCTTACTGTTATTTCTTCAATATGCTTATCTATGAATCTATGATAAGACTGATTATTCAATTTTTATCTGATTATTGTTGAATTTGCATTTCTGAAAATTTCTGGGTTTGAGAGATTCACATAGAAATCTTTTTTTGCTTTTGTTTCTATTGTGAATGCTCGATGTGGATTTGCTTACTAGTTTGGTTTATTATAACCCTTAAGATGGTAGAATTAATCTTGATTACTAGTGTGGCTAGTTTGGTTTATTACAACCCTTAAGTTTGGTTTACATAGCTGGATTCAACCGAATTAGTGTGTCACATTTTGTTTTTCTTTGATTTTCTATCCTGTTTTCTTCAATGTTTGTTTGTAGGATGAGTACTCCTGGTTAATCCTCTTCTGTTCCTGTGGGAAGCAATACAGTGATGCCCACACCACCATCAACCAGTCAGGCTACACCCACATTACCTTCAAATCCAATGGAAGAAGACCAAGAAGCCCAATCTCCTAGCCAAACTAAAACACAACCTCTCAGCACCAATAATTGTAATGCAAGAGGAAGTCCTAATAAATGAGGATTAACTTTAGAAGCTTGGAACCACTTTAAAAGACAGAAAATTGATGAAAAGTGGAAAGCAATTTGCAAGTATTGCGACAAATTTCTTGGAGGAGAAACTAATTAAAGCAGGTACCTCACACTTGCATAACCACATAAAGGACTTGCAAGCTTCGAACTGTGAGGGGTCCAAGGCAAGCAAAGATTAATGTTATGGCTCAACCATCAAGTTCAATTGGAGATAGGGTTGAATCAGTAGTATCTGGAACCTTCAATTTCAATCAAGATTTTTCAAGGTCAGAACTTGCAAAGATGATTGTGTTGCATGAGTATCCATTGGCAATGGTTGATCATATTGGTTTTAGAAGGTTTTGTAGTACTCTGCAACCTTTGTTTAAGCCAATTACACGGAACACTGTAAAGTCAGATATAATGAAATTATATGACCATGAGAGGGTGAAGATAACGAAGGTGCTTTCAAAAATTCCAAGTCGGATTGCAATAACTACAGATATGTGGACTGCAAGTAACCAAAAATAAAGGCTGCATGTCTATCACAGCCCATTTCATTAATGATGCTTGGATTTTGCAAAGTCGACTTATGAGGTAACTAATTAATACTGATTCTTGCTATTTCCTTTATTGGTCAATGATTATCGATATTTGTATGTATCTATGATATTTGCTGTTTTAGTGATTTACTTTAGGTTCATTTATGTGCCTACACCACATACTGCCGAGGTTCTCTGTCAAGTTTTGGTTGATTGTCTATTTGATTGGAATTTGGATAGGAAGATTTCAACCTTGACTATTGATAATTGTAGCACTAATGATGCCATGATTGAGCATTTCTTTGAAAAGATTCCGTCTTATTCTTTTGTGAAGGGTGGGTCATTATTCCATATGCGTTGTTGTGCCTATATACTTAACTTGATTGTAAAAGAGGGATTGTCTACCATAGATGAATCTATTCACAAGATTATGGAAAGTGTTACATACTAGGTTGCAACACCAAAGAGGGAGGAGAAATTTGCTGAAGCTTGTAGACAATTGAATATGCCACATTCAAGAAAAGTATGTCTTAGATTGTAGAACTAGATGGAACTCCACATATCTAATGCTTGCATCTGCATTTCCTTATAAAGAAGTTTTCATTCGTTTGAAAGTCCATGAGACTAGTTATAAGTGTTTGCCAAGTGATGATGATTGGGCCATGGCATCAGAAATTTGTGAGAAATTGGAAGTGTTCTATAGTGTGATTGAATTGTTTTCTGGCACTCAATATCCAACATCCAATCTCTATTTTCCAAAAACTTGTGAAATTAGATTATCTTTGAATGAATGGCTTTTTATGAAAATTTCACTATCCAAGTTTTGGCAGCAGATATGCTTACAAAGTTTAATAAGTATTGAGGAATGATTAATGAGGTGATGGCTATAGGGGCTGTTTTGGACACTAGATATAAGATGAAGTTGTTAAACTACTTTTTTCCTATCATATGTGACAATGAAAGTGACAAACAAATAGAAAAAATGAAAAAGTTAATGGAAGATTTGGTGAATGAATATCAAGCTAAAGATATGATTAGGAGCCAGGTTCCTACATCTAGTGATTTTACTTCTTCTTCAATTCTTACTGATGGTAGTTCTTTTTCAAGAAGAGAAAAATGGAAGTATAATTACTTAAAATATGTTCAAGATACTGCTGGAGAGGATAATCTCAAGTCTGAGTTGGATTGTTATTTGGAAGAGCCTATCTTGCTTGATAAATCAAATGAAGAGAATTTTGACATATTGGATTATTGGAAGAATATTGGTGTTAAATACCCAACTTTGCAAAGAATTGCAAGAGACTTTTTAGCCATCCCGATATCCACAGTTGCTTCGAAGTCAGCCTTCAGCACTAGTGGTTGTTTTTTGAGTCCTTACCGCAGTAGGTTAAATGTAAATACAGTTGAGGTAATGATGTGTACTCAAGATTGGTTGCGTTCTCCAATTCTAGGTAATGTTATGTTATTTTTGTTCATCTTTTATGTTTGTTAACATTTATAATATTTCCTTTTACTTTGTTATAATTGTTAGTTACTTCAAAAGGAAAGGCAAAAGATCAGTGTGCCACAGTACTTGAGGACAAAGATGTGGATGATAAGGTATGAAATTGAAATTATATAAAATTCCTTATAGCTTTAATTTTTTTAGACTTAGAATTAATGTGTTTCTTTTGGTAGTCAAGCATCATTCAAGCAAGATGATTATGAAGACTAGCAAGGGCAACAAAGCATCACTCATGATGATTCTGCTTTCTGATTATGCTTTCTGGTGTTTTCTATTTTTTTTAATTATTTTATGCTGGTTATTTTGGACATTATGTTTTGTGATCATGATGATTTGTTTATGTTGGCATTAACTTGCGGTGGATAATGTAATGTTGTAAAGACTAAGTTTTAGTTTGTGGTGGAGAACTTACTTTTATTTTGTATTTTGTAAGTTGAAGTTGATAATTTAATGTTGTTAAGACTATGTTTTTAAGATTTATGGTGTTGAAATGTTAAGGGTGCGTTTAGTTTCAGTTTTCAGTTTTTGTGAAGGAAAAACTGAAAACTAGAAACTGAAAACTGAAAACTGAAAATAAGCAAAGCAAACGCACCCTAAATTAACTATTTTTAGTCTTTTTTTTTTTATTAAATTTGGGCTATCTATGGAAGATTTTTGGGTTTAACAATTTTTTTCAGGATTTTGGCAAATCCCCACGACTCTCCACTCAGGGATCGGGGATCCATGGAGATCGGGGATGGTGGAGCTTTTCCTTCCATGGCGGGGATCGGGGTCAGAGTTGGGGTCAAGGGGCCACGCTGGGGATCGGGGCGGGGAATGGGGAACTACCCCCTGCACTTGCCCCACCCCATTGCCATCCCTATTCAGAGGTTCAACCGGTTCAATCGAGGGTCTAACCAAAATATAACCGGTATATAATAAAACTTGTATTTATATAAATATATAAAAATACAAAATAAGATACATGTCATAAAATAACTAAAAATTAAATTATGTATTAACAAAACTCATAGAATATAACATAATTCATTCCTTAATCAAAATAAACATTATCCATATGGATCAAATCTTTTAAGTTAATAATTTCTATACTAGAAAAGGAAAAG
Source organism: Dalbergia cultrata (assembly GCA_031216105.1). Lineage (NCBI taxonomy): Eukaryota > Viridiplantae > Streptophyta > Magnoliopsida > Fabales > Fabaceae > Dalbergia > Dalbergia cultrata. The sequence continues at coordinate 63,025,470 of CM062345.1, forward strand.
AATTAGGAAAAAAAAAGAGATTTCAAGCCTTTTTTAAAAAAAAAACCCAAAATCATGTAATTTTGCGTCTTTTTATATATATAAAAAAAAAACCGTCGATTTGGCCGGTTTAGCGGTTCCCGACCGGTTCGTATCGGTTCTCAGCCAGTTCTTAAAAGGGCAGTTTTTAACCATAGCTTGGACTGAATAGCAGGCCGGTTCTCGGTTCATTCAATTCGACCAACCGATTCAGTCCAATTTTCAGAACACTGATTCTTACCCCAAAAAAATAAAGAAATACATCGAAACGCACCCTTGTAAGGATCGCATCAAAAGAGTGGTGTTATTTGGATACTCAAAGAATAGGTACCTTGGGGTACCCATCCAAATTTAAGAGTGAAGAAACATAGTTTTCAAAATTGGACCGGACTGGCCGGTTTTAACCAGAAATTGGTGAACTAGTCATGGTTCCAATTCGATTCTATGATTTGATCGATTCAGCAACTGAACTAGTCAATGCTGGTCAAATCCAGAGCAAAAGAAGGGGCCATAATTGACAAGAAAACAATTAGAACAAGGCATTGCAGGAAAAGATAGTACTTTGTAAAACCTAAAGAGTTTGGCAAGGTTAGCTTAATCACAACCCAAAAAAAAAAAAGTATGGAATAATTAATAAGGGCATAGAGAGAGACATACACCTTCAATTCCATGAGAGGGCTTGCCAGTAGCGTAGAATCGAAGACTGAGAGCACTCTTCTCCTGCTCGATGTGTTCTCTTTTCTGTACGTCATTTTCTCCCCTAAACAAAAATAAAATCAAAATTATTAATTAAGGACAAAACTCCGAGAGAATTAAATTATATTTAATTTATACAAACAAAAACGAATCGATATTTAGTGTTGCAAAAATTATTGTTTGGTGGGAGCTAGGGAAGAGAAAGCTTACAGTAGTAACGGAGCAAATATG